>PVKB01000641.1:0-75901 GCA_004027205.1 Ctenodactylus gundi | reverse complement strand
AAAATAACAAGGAAATTAGAGTTCAGTTTGCTAAACTAGTGAGTTTATTGGGGTTACTTGCAGGAGTGTGGATAACTCAGAGGCAGTTGTATCACTGAAAAGCCTGCCCCAGTGTAGGTAACAACATGTGGAAGCTACATACTGCTTGTATCCTTGGAGAAGGGCCTTGGGACATGTTTCAGGAACTTCCAAAGACATGTGTACCTGGCTCCATCCTGCTTTCCTCCTTGTTCCCGCCTTTCGGAATTCTCCCAGAGGGGCCTCCTACACAGGGTCAGTAGATGGGTGAGGGGAGGAGGCCATCTCTTGACTCATGTCAGCCTTACCTGCTGCCCTGGCTCCACCTCTGTTTAAGCTGGGACACCCACATTTTGATATTTACTGCCTCACATGAAACTGTCATAAGTTAGACACTTTTCCATCAGTGGGACAAAATTCGCAACACGCACAACTTGAAGGAGGATAGCTTTACGTTTGCTGTGGTTTCATTTCAGCCTTTGGCCGTCTCCAAGGCAGAAGTGGTATGGTGGAAAGGCCTGCCACAGGAAAGCTGTCCAGCTCACGGGGGGGTCTTGGAAGTGGACAAAAAAGGGCGTAGCCAGGGACAGACAGGAGCACCCCCTTCCAGGCCTCACTTCCGGTCACCCACCTCTTCATCCAGGCCTTCCCACCCAACCACAGTCAGCCATGAAGTCACTGGTGGGTGAACCCACTGATGGATACAGCACTCACCATCCAGGGATTATCACCACCTCTGAACACAAGCGACCTGTAGGGGGCATTTTACGTCTAACCCATAACGCAGCCTGAGCGATGAGAAGAAATCCCTGTTCCTGCAAAGACGAGCCATATCCCCACCTCCCTGTCCGCTGTCTTCCCACGGCGAAGTAGAGGAAGGCACAGCTGCCACGCATCTGACGTGGGGTGCTGGACCTCAGGTGTGGATCCCTGACTTAGAAAAGCTGGGGCAGCGTTTCCTGTGCTGTAAAGACTCCTCTCTTGCCACAAGTGAAGGTATCCCTTCTAGTTTGCTCCTGCTGCGTGAGCCTACTGCACACCCTGACTTCTAACCCTGTGAATCTCTCCCCACCAGATGAAGAAGCTGGCCAGGCGGCAGCAGCAGCAGCAGCAGGACCAGCAGAACCCACAGAGGCTGAGTTCTGGTGAGATAGCCAGTCCCCACTTGAGCCTGGTCTTTTCCTGCCAGAGAGCTGCAACTCCACAGTACCCTGAATGACACTTCAGTGAGGCCCAGTTAACACAAGCATGAGAGATAAGACCTTCAAGAGAAGACCGAGGCACGAGGAGTTTGCAAGAATCCTTCGTGAGCCATAGTCTAGAACTGCTGTTCGGGGGTAGTCCTTGCCTTATCCAAGCCTCCTGGCCTGGAACCTCCCACTGTCAGGGCGAGAGTCAAAGGCAGGCCCAGTTTCTCACCTCACACCATCCCCTTCCTTCCAGGTGAATCAGTTTCATAGCAGATACTACTAATTAATTCCTTGTGCTAGCTGTTACCCTGTGACACAATACCTGAGGCAATCAGCTTAAGGAAAGGTTTGTTTTCACTCATGGTTCCAGTGGTTTCCGTTGATAACCACTTGGCCCTGGTGCATCTTGGGCCTGTGGTGGGGCAGAATGTTCTGACAGAAGTGCGTCACAGAGGACAGCTGCAGACCCCTGGTGGACAGGAAGCAACGAGAGAGAAGAAGGGGCCGGGGCCCTAACAGCCCTGTCAAGAGCACGTACCCAGCTGCCCAGCTTCCTCCCGTGGGCCCCACCTCCTGGAATTGGGGATACCTCCCAGTAGTACCACAGGCTGGTGTGACAGTGAAACCTAAGAATAACCTCCTCCTTAGTCAGAAAGTTTTGTATTTCACAGGATAGTCTCACCTCTGCTTACTTAATCTTAGAACCATTACTCCCTGATGTGAGCAGAAAAATTAGGCCTCCCGTTTCACAAAGTCAGGATGTGGTTTTAAGTCAGTAAGGGGTGGAGCTGGGATCAGAACCCGCACCCCTGATTCCATATCCTACCAGCCTGTGCTGCCTAACTTGCCTCTTCCTGAATGCACGCTTTATTTATTTATTTTAAAAAATAGAAATGATTGTGGAAATCAGGAAGAGAATGAAGAGGGGCAGATTGTGGGATTCAAGGAAGCTCAAAGAAAAAAAAGATCAGGTTACTCAAATCACTGTGTCGTTGCTATGTTGTTCTTCAGAGGATTCCCCCCACCCGCCCCCTCAACACCCCACCCTCCCATTGCCCACCAGCTCAGACACCTGTGGGAGTATCTCCCAGGGTTAGCACCTTAGAGCAGGGCTTCCCACTTTGAGTGCACACATAAACTACCTTCAGTCTTGGTGAAGTGCAGGTTTTGATTTTCAAGACAGGTCTAGATGGGCCCTGAGATTCTGTTTATTTATTTATTTTTATTTTTGTTTTATTTTTTGAGAGGTTCACACACTAGTGTAGCCTGGACCTGAACTCACTGTGGAGCCAAGGCTGGCCTCGAACTAACAGCAGTCCTCCTGAGTGCTGGGGTTACAGGCCTGTGCCACTGTACCCAGCTTCTGTGGTGGCGGGGAATCAAGCCCAGCGGCTTGAGCTTGCTAGGCAGTCGCTTTTGAAATTCTGTTTTTCACAGTCTCCACGATGGTGCCGGAGTCAACAGTCTGTTGCTGTGCTCTGAAGGTTGTACAGAGAGAAGTTGGTTCTCGGTCCCCTCTGCAGAGCTTCTTGGCCTTATACAGACCGTGAACCATGCTTGGTACCTGGCCAAGGCTCAAAGCAGAACGGGACTCTTAATAGCCAAGAGCTTCTTTATTTTCTTACTGAGTTTAACAGTATTTAAACAGGGTAGATTAAAAAATAGAGAAACCGATAGAAGGGCACGGGCGCTGGAAAGGTTGGCAAGCTGACCGGGAGGCTTGAATTCTGCCTCAGCTCCACCCGCAGTGCTGTTTGGCCATCTCCCGTGCCGCAGGCTGTGCATTGCTAAGGGAGTTGATAACACCTGCTCGCTCTGTCCCACAGCAACCTCAAATTTCCAAAGAGGGTCACAGATGTGAGTGGAGCTCAGTAAGGAACTGTGAGTTGACACAAAAGCCAACAAGCCCGATGGGGAGAAGGCTCCCGAGCACGAGGAGAGCACGCACTCCTAGTACTTGGGTCTCCGTTTGAAGACGTCTCGGGAGAGCATCTCATAAAGCAGAGGCTGGTGGGAAGCAGTCTGTGGGGGTCTGCAGAGCCGCATTCATGGCAGAATCATGGAGGCCGGACCTGGCTTCTCTTTTCACAAGCTACATTAAGTGTAGCAGGTTGTAGTTCTTCGCATACAGCTCTGTGAGGTCAGCTGGTTCAGGAGTGTGGCTCCCACTTGGCTGATGGGCAGCTACGGGGAGATCTTTGGGTCCATTGACTCCGGTGGGTGCCACACCTGCGTACAGAGCACAAACCCTCTGTTTCAGTGACGTGTTTCAAAGATGCTCTCGAAGTTCACCTGCCTAGTCCCCATCTTCATCCTGTCCTCCGGGGTGATGATCCTTCTTAGGGCACAGGCTGGTGTCTTCATATCCCCTTCCTTTTCATAACTGAGAAAACTAGGGTTGAGGGAAATAAACTTACATAGCCATAATCGCACAGCTTGCTCGGTCACCAGTCTCCAAGGTGGTCTTCATGAGTCTCATGACCTGGTGTTTGGGCCTTTTCATAATCTCTGCCCACCTTGAATAGGTTTGACTCAGAGTGTGACTTCCAAGGTTAGGTCTTAAGGGACACGGTGGATTCTGCTTTAAACTCTCCTGGATGACTTGCTTTGTCTCGAGGACACTTAAGAAGCCCTGGAGCAATGTTCAGGTGGTGGGCCATCAGTGGGGACCTGGTGGTGAGAGGTAGGGCATCTGGTGCAGGGTGCTGGGCTGCAAATTGAGAATGACCTGCCTTCTTTTTTGATCCACAGCTCAGACAAATGGTGGTGGGAGTTCTGGGATGGAAGGGATTATGAACCCCTACACGGCTCTGCCCGCTCCACAGCAGCTTTTGGCCATCGAACAGAGCGTCTACAGCTCTGATCCCTTTCGACAGGGTCTCACTCCACCCCAGATGCCTGGAGATCACATGCACCCCTATGGTAAGAGGGGCTCAAGTCCATGCAGCCTTCCACACTGGGATTCTCCTTCCCTCCTAAACACATCTACCCCGTTCCCAGATTCAAGTTCCAGTGCAGAATGAGTGTCCCACAAAATACTGCTAGTCACCTCATCAGTGGCTATAGGAGAAAAACTCACAAGCGCGTTTATCAGTGATATTTCCACTTGTTCTCATTTTCAGAGCTTCCTAGCTCACCTTCCCCTGCTTTCCCAAATTCCTATTTAATCCAGTGGTTAGCGGGTAAGGCCGGGAGATCCTGATTGCGAGGCTGAGCTCTGGAGTAGAAGACTAAAGTTCAATCTCAGGGTTAAGTATAGACTATTGCATTTATGCAGAGAAAGTCAATGACTATATTATACACTGGTCTAGTATAAAATGTACTATGATAAATTATCTTGATAGCAAAAATAGTTTTATTTAGCAATCCTTCAAAGCATTGGTATCAGAGACATAAACCCCACACAGAATTTGTCAACTTCCCCTCTTAATTAAAAAAAAATTGTATTGTCAAATCTTCTCTTCCTTCTCAAATCACGTACTCAGCAAACGTGTTAGGATCCAGCCCCTTGCAGGGCCTTTTCTGGAGAGTCCCATTGTCTGTAAATACGCAAATGTTCAATAACATCCATCCTTTGTACAGAAGACATCCTAGAACGATTCTTCATTCCAAGGCTGTGGGGAAGCTGGGCACATAACTTTTTTCTTTGCAAATCCTTACATTTCTAGAATCTCAGGGGTCCTTGTTATGCAGGTCCTTCAGTGAACTAAATAATTCCAGCCCATGACAGGTTTTGTAATCTCTAGTCTGCCTCTCCTGCACTTGAAGTGCCAAGGCCGTGGCCCTGCACCCCGAGGGCTTGGTTTCAGGGGTCCCAGCTGTCCCCGTGTGGTACTAGCACTTCCATTCGGGTCACATCAGTTGAGGGAAGCCTCAGCGTTCCCTTCCTGTGTAATACCAGTTGGAAAATACAGAAAGCACTTCGCAGATTCTTGACATCTGAAGGGACAGATGTCACACAGGAGGCTTTTCTTTAGCCTTCAGTGTATTTTCTTACCCTCCCCCCTCCAGGGACCATTTCTGAGACCCACATCCGTGCCCATCTCTCCGGCTTGTGGTGCCAAGTCCTGCCCTCTTCCACATCACCACCTAGATGGCTGATGTTGGCTTACGCTGCGCTTAAGTTAGCAACACGTCACATCCCAGTGTGTGTTCACTGGTTACACGTTGGGCACAAGCCCCTGAAGCGACCCTGCGCGTGTTCCCCTGTTCTTTTATGGGTGTCCCCACTTCCGTGTGCGCCCTGCACCCGGTAGAAAGTATCCCACACGTATTGCATTAAGCTGAATTTCCTAGCGCTGCAGTGCACCTCTTCTCTTAGACCCTCACACCAGTGTTTCGTCTCCATTTCAGGTGCCGAGCCCCTTTTCCATGACCTGGATAGCGATGACACTTCCCTCAGTAACCTGGGAGACTGTTTCCTAGCGACCTCAGAAGCCGGACCCCTGCAGTCCAGAGTGGGAAACCCCATTGACCACCTGTACTCCATGCAGAATTCTTACTTTGCCTCTTGAGTCTCCCTTAAGTTCTGTGGCTAGTCACCCGTGCGGAACACCCCGTATCACATGAGGGGCTGCTGGCTTTAGCAGGGGGAGGCCAGGGAAACGGCGGGCTGGGGAGGGAGTTGTGCCGGTAATGCTGTTGTGTAATGATTGGGTGTAGCTCAGCATTTCCGAAGACTGAATACATTATGGATTGCCTAGTTTAATGTTTCCAATAAGAGTCTTAGCGTTAGATATGAAGATGTGTTTATCATTAAGGACAGGGGCTTTTAATACAGACCTTCTCATGCAAACTAGACACCTAGGGACTCCCAAGAACTTCCCACCGTTTGGGGGAAGCTCTTGTCAAGAGGTGCATATGTCTCACCATCTACACACCCATAGGCAGACAGGTAGACGGACAGGTAGGCAGATGTGTGTGTGTGAGTGTGTAACCTTTCATACTTTATCATCAAAGTTTATTCCTAATTATATCAGACACCAACTGTACAGCAAAAATAACTTTATTTTCAGTGTGAACTATATTTAAGGAAATGCTTGATGCACTTAAGTTATAAAATGAGATAATTTACTTTTATAAACTTTATTTTTAGTTTGAAGAGACTTGTGGGCAGGGCACAGGGGCGGCTCCCCGGCCCCTAGCAGGGAGTACTTGAGTTCATTCTGTTTCGGAGTGTCCTTGAGGTCTGGGCAGCAGCTCTGGTGGCGGGCAGCGTTCTAGCGGAGTCTTGCTCTCTTTGATGTTGAATCACTGGGCTTGGGTGGGATAAGACCATCCCTGATCGTGCTCTGAGGAAGGACGGAAGCCTGGACGCTCGGCCTTTCCCATTCTGCCGCATAAAACGGTTGGGCGGTTTTAGGAGGGCTGGCTCTGCTTTTGAGCCTCAGACTCAGCGAGTGTGGAATAAGGCCGCAGCAGGTACCTACCTCCCTGGGGTGGGGGGCATGGAGGCCTCACCCCAGGATGTGTGAGCGGGGCTAAGTCTAAGATCTGGTGTTTGTTTAAAATGCAACCAGGACCCCGCCTCCCACAGATGGCAGAGAAGGGTGCCTGGCTCTGAAGAGCTGGAAACCTTTGGGGCCCTGAGCCCCAAGAGCACTGCTACCTCCTGAGGTCCCCAGCATAGCCCGGGCTGGCAGAGATGGCAGCCCAAGAGGGTGCCAAAGCCCTTCATGGAGCAGAGCCTCAGACTGAGCAGTAGAGGAGAGAAAGAGGTGCTCTGGACTAGGCGTGACAAATTATGACCTGTAGATTCTTTTTAATTTAAAGTCACTAAAGAAAAAGAAAATGTGGCAGACTGTATGTGGCTTAGGAAGTCTGAAATAATTTGCTATCTCTGTCATCTGACTTTACAGAAAAGCGGCAGGGGCCCCTGTTCCGGAGGGTGTGTCTCAGCAGCCTTGGGGAGCTCGTGGAGCCGGGGGGCCCAGGTAGGGCTCAGGGTCGCTCTCCTGGCTACTCCTCTGGCCCCGAGCACAGAATACCCGACCGTGTACGGGGACAGTCCATCCCCTGGTCCCCGGTTGTGCTGCTAGGATGGCATCTTCTTGTGTGAGGAATCCTTTTGGGAAACAAGAAATCAGTTGAATGAACATAGAGGGACAGCTGGGACTCATCCAAGAGGGGCTGTGACATCCTGTGACATCAGAGCCTTCAACACAGCCACACGCCCCCTCGCTCTCCACAAGGCCAGAAACATGTCCCCTTGATGGTGTAGAGTCTGTGTTGTGCTATTTTTGTGCTCTTGTTTATAATTTATGCCAACCACCAAGAAACCCAAACTAGTCTGAGGAGTGAAACTTAGGCAGATGCTGGGTGCCCCAGAGGCTCTGGTGGCAGAGATCTGCTGGAGGATGTAGCAGGTGTTACGTGAGTGAAAACAGAGATCCTTACTTCCACTCCTTGATGGCATACCAAGGTGAAATTAAAAACCTCTTACAAACAAGCTTTTGTTTATTTGGGGATGGGGTGGTGGGCAGGGAACGGAGCCCTGGGAATGAGCCAGGGCAAAGCTTCAGGCCTGAAGTCTCTCCACCCCAGGAAGCCGAGGCCCAAGGATTGCAAGTTCAAACCCAGCCTGGGAAATTCAGCAACTTAGCAAGACCCTGTCTCAAAATCAGAAGTAAAGATGGGCCAGGGATATAGCTCATTGTGGAGATTTGAGCTCAAGCCCCCATCCCCTGCCACCTCCCCAAACAACGCAAAAGATGCCATGGCAAAGCGTAAGGAAAAGGGAGTGTTCCGCCTCCTGCCCAGATGGACGGAGACCTCTGTATTGACAGAACTCCCACAGGAGGCGGCCCTGGCAACATTTCATTGCACAGTTATGTTCGATTACACACGGCACTTTGTGTGAACATTCACTTAGAAATTAGGGCAGAGCTCTGGGGCAAAAGAAAGCGTGCTTATACAGAGCTTCAGGCCAATGCCCCCCTGGCACGGGCAAGCACAGCAGCCGGTGGGGCTTGCTCTTAGCTGCCCCCAGAGGTCCTGGTGCTTCCCAGTGGGATGGGTGGGTGGCAAGGATTATGGCCACGGAGAACAGAAATGAGGCAGCAGTATGCATGTAGGAACAGACCCAAGGCATGCTCGAAAGGGGCTATTTACGCTGAGCTTCAGGCTGCCAGAGCGAGCCAGTGAGACTCCACCCCTGTGGTTGGTCAGTTAACAGCTGCCCCCTTCACTGTCAGCCTGCACTGCCTCCCAAGCAGGCCTGCAAAGTTGGTCTGGCCTCAGTGGGGGACTTGGGGGCTGATGCCACCTCCTGAGCCACAGAGACTCTGAGTTTTATGAATAGCTCCGCACAGTAGGGATTTAGGTTTTTACTCAAAGATCTGAGAGGGAGTTTGGGGGTAGAGGGTGCCTCTCTCGAGTGCCTAGTGAAGGCTTTGCTCTTGGCTCCCAAACGCTCTGGACCTGTCTGAGCATCGAGCCCAGCTTCTCCTGCTGTGGGCGCTGTTGCCTTGGGCAGGTTGCTGCACACTGATGAGCTGGTGAACCACGTGGGTCCAGGGGTAGGACCTGTCACGATCTTGGGGAGGTAATAAGGACAGGACAAGGGTGTGGAAAGCAGGCACACAGTGGACTGCTAAGGGACGTGTGCCGGCTGCTGTGCTATGCTGCAGATTGGCCTTCCGGATTTGGTTCCCGGTAAGGAGCTGATAGAAATCTGAGGTCACAGTGGAGGAAATGAGAAAGACTGTTTCACCTGGGCACAGGAGGCCCCACTCCCTTCTCCCCAAGTGTGCGATACCTTCCCGTGAGTCTCCCCCAACCTGAGCTGGAGACGTGGCTGCATCGTTTGCGCTTTTTTTGCTTTACGGAATACAGATACGATTTTGATTACAAAGACATATTTAAGGGCCCTGACCACTGGGAGAAGTGGTCAGATCATGGGAGGGTTTACCAGCCACCTGTTGTCACCTGCTTTTTGTGACCTGTACTGGGGAGAAGATGGGAGGGGCTGGGAACAGTGGAGAACCTGGAGCCAAAGGCTGTCGTTACTACTGAGTGGGAGAAATTTGAGATGACCCAGCACGGATCGAAAGTGGAAAGAAAATGAAATTAATTGGTCAGTTCCAAACTCAAAGACAAAATAAACGTTTTGACTTAACTGCAAGTGGAAGCAAAGCCAGTCTCTGTCATTTTCTCTTTCTCTCCTAAATCCACCCAGACTGAAGAGAGTTACCTATAATCATTAGTAATGAATAATTTAATAAAATTCAGCATCCACTCAGAAGTGAGCTAATACTTTGCTTTGCTGAGTCCTTGTGGTTCCCGTGGTGTCACATTATCTCAGTAATGAGAAGGGGAGAGCTATATTTAGGGCTCAAAGGAGGCCTTAGGATGTTTTTGATGCTAAAAATAGTCTCTCAACACATGAATGATGTGGAAAATTGCAGATTATCCAAGCTTGAAGTTTGTGTCACATATGAAGTTCCCTAGATGTGTGACCTTAATGAAGTCTCTCGGCCTTTGATTCTTTGTAAAATGGAGCTAGTGATATCTTGTCTGTCTTAGGGATTGGTCATTGTGAGCGCCAAATAAATAGGAGAGATCGTCGTAGACAAAAATGCTGTACGAAGCGGAGGGCCTCTCAGTGTTGACCCAAGAGGCACAGGCAGGTGCGCCGCCTGGGGAAGGTTCCCTGATCAGAGCGTTTCCTCAGTCACTGCTGCCGCTGCCCGATGAGCCTTCAGCTGTTCAGGGATGTGTTAGTTTGGGTTCTTCAACCTGCAGAACTTACAGATTTTCTAACAATACGGATGTGTTAGGAAGGTTTGCCGATCCCAGGATAGAGTGGTCCAAGATGGCTGCTCGGCCCTGAAGTAGGTCTCCCATCCGGGACTGCAGGACAGCCGGTGAGGTGAGTCTGCTGCAGATCTCGGTTGTCCAGAGAACGATGGCAAAGACTGGGGCCTGAAGATCAGCGACAGGAAGACAGGCGCGAGTCGAGACTGGAACAAATCTGTAATATCTGATGTGTATCAAGTGAGCATCCGTAGGCAATTGTAAAGGCGAGACCTTTCCCAGAGGAAGAAGCTGTAAGAATCCTACTCTTCCTTCCTTTTATACTGTTGGAGTTCCAGTTCCACCTCCCACGTCTTCCTCATTGGCCAGCCCACAAGTCACTCACACTTGAATCCAGGCTGCTTCTCAATTCCCAATTTAGGTGGTGGGCCCAAATCCTAATCCTAATGGAGGTGTGGTTCTTAGTCTCAGGCTGACGTAATCCCTTCAAGGGTAACAAGGGAGGATCCTGGCCAGTGAGCCAGTGCCCCCGCCCCACTGGCTGATACCCCAGGTGACCTTAGCCTTCCCCCTGCTGTCCCAAGTGCTTGAGAAGAGTGCAGACTGCCCTTCCTCATGGCAGGGAGGACCTAGCTAGATCCCGAGCCACTGACACATTTGTCCGGGCCTTCGGCACACTCTTCACACTTTCACCGCTTTCCCTCATTCAGTGTTAATGAAGCACCCCAAACACACGGCTCTGCAGGAGGTCAAAGAGATACAGATGTGAGTGGAAAGAAACCCTAAAGGTTGCAGCGTACGGAGGAACTCGGCGTCAATTAAAAACTTAGATTTAGCTTGCGTTGTATTGGAAACCACAAAGGAGAAACCTTGGCTTTTTGTAAAATGTTGTTCTAAGTTCCATGAACTGATGCTCTCCAAACTTACAGGCTAGGTCTAGCTTATGGGCGTGGAGGAATAGCACAACAGTTAAGGTGCTTGCCTCACAAGCACAAGGCCCTGAGATCAGTTCCCCAGCACCACACAGACTGTGCATGTTGGCTTATGCCTGTAATCTCAGGACTCAAGAGTCTGAGGCAGGAGGATTGCCATGAGTCCTAGGCAGCCTTGGGCTACATAGTGAGTTCAGGATCAGCGTGGGCTACAGAACAAGACCTCACCTGTTTAAGTAGCTATGGTGTCTTACAGTGCAAAGTGTCTTTGGAATCAAAGCAGTCAGCCACTCTCACTCAACACGTGTTTATTAAGCCCTGCGGCGCATGTCTGCTGCGTCCATTCCCCCTACCTCTGATAACATCACCCTGAGTTCCCTTGGGAACTTGACCTTCCTCCATTGTGTGCAGTCTTTGTGTGACTATAAATCAGGGTGACCCAGGCTGCTGTAACCAGGGGAACGGGGTACAGAGACCAAGCTTGGAGAGTGGTGGGCTGGCATAAAGTTGGAAATATGGTTGGAGCTAGTTAGTTTCTGGAGCTGCGGATGCTGAGATGGCCAAGCAGTTCTTGCTCCCGGAGTCCTGCAGCTGCCTTGCACCCAATCTCTTTCCAGGACTGGCCTCCGGATTCTCTGAGCAGCCTACTCTGCTAGTCTGAGGAGGACCTTTCTGCCCAGACTAGCCAGAGTTGTTGACTTCCTTCCGTGTAATCAAAAAGCCATGCCAGAGGTGGACTCCTATGGCTTTAGCATTGTACAAGGCATGTGTGTGTGTGCGTGCGTTTGGGATGTTCCCTTTATTATAACCCTCTGGGTTAGGCTAGGCAGGTGTGCCTTCATTTTGTAGAGGAAAAGCTTGGGGTTCAGAAGAAATAAGGTCTTGCCCAAGGTTATAGAGCTAGTTAGGGTCAGGGTTGAGTTTCTGATTCATGTCTCTGGTTCTTGGTCCTCATGCTTGTTCCTACAACCCTGACATCCATGTGAGAAGCACAAGGAAGTCTTTGGGCTACATACATGCTGAGGTACTGTGAGAGGTACAAAAGAGTCTTGGTCTCCTGTGCACAGGGGGCTTACATTCCAGCTGAAGGTAAGAGACACTTATGTCTTTATACATCAAGGGTCAGATTACTTGCATACACAAGGTGTGGAGTTTGGAGAAGAGGGCAGTTATGGGGGTGAAGAAAGAGAGGGTTTTCCACGAGGCTGGGGCTTGAACTCAGACATCAAAGGTGGGAGGAATTTAGATAGCCCTAAGGGAGGGGAGAGGGCATCGGAGACAAAAGAACTAACATGGGTAAGTAAAGAGGACTTGAGGGGTGTGTGTGTGTGTGTGTGTGTGTGTGTGTACTCAGCACTCTGGCTGGGGTGCTGGTTTGCCTGATGGTGGCATTCGAGGCATCCTGGTGAGGCAGGGTTTTTGTCAGTAATTCTCTCCTCTAGGTCAAAGGTACCCTATTCTGAGGTATGGCAAAGGCTGCTAGACATTCACCCAATCTGTTCTCCTCTGTATAGACACCCTAACTTTTTACGTGGCATAGTACTAGTTGAAATGAAGCTTACATTGCTCAGTCTCCATTGCAGATGTGTTCTGACCAGAAAAGTACTCCAAAGTGTCACATGATACCCTTTAACTACCTCCCTTAAGAGACAACCGACCCGTGTCCCCTTTTCCTCCTCATTTTTGTCTCTCCCTTCTTCCTGGATGCAATGCACCGTGATAGGTAGAGCTGGAACAGGTAGATGAGGCCGGCACACGAGCGTGGGAGTGGGGGCTACACATGGTGAAAGAAGGTGCGAGGGGCAGAACCCTTGGAGTCCAGCTGTCACTGCAGTCCTGACCCATGGCTTGGCTTCTATAAGTATGAGAAATAAACCTCTCTCTTTAACTTGCTGGTGTGTGTGTGGGTGGGGTGTGCGTCTTTGATACACAGCCAAACCTAATTCTAACTTAAGCACAAAGCTGAACTCTGGAAGAAATGGAAGCACATTTTGTTCCCCTCTGGCGTCTGACATAAAGAGGGAAAGGTTTAGACCTCATGTCCTCGGGGAAAGGCATCCAGTGGGCAAGGAGGCTGGGCCAGGGCGTGGTTGTCTTTGACTCTGGAGCACAGAGACGGTCAGCAGATCACAGACTTTGGAGCTGGTCTTCTATTCCTTAAAGAGAGGGGCTCAAAGCCTCTTCCAAACACACTTCTCTGAATACCCCACTGTGCCTCTGAGCAACTACAACCAGTGTTTAGAGTTTATGAAATTCCACAAACTTCCGGGGAGCAGAGAACTGGCTCTTTCTCTTTTTTTGAGACAGGGTCTACTCCGTAGCCCAGGCTGGTCCCGAACTCGCCATGCAGCCCAGGCTGGTCCTGAATTCACTATGGAGCCCAGGCTGGCCTTGGACTCACAGCAGTCCTCCTGCCTCAGCCTCCTCAGTGCTGGAATTATAGGCATGTGCCACCATGCCCAGCTTATGTGTTACTGGGGAACCAAACTCGGGGCCTTGGCTTGCTAGCAAGTGCTCTAGCTGCTGCACCATTCCTGCAGCCTGAGAACTGGCAATTCTGTACAGTTTCCAACGTTCAATTCTAGCTACCAGCAGACTTTACAAATCAAATCTTGCACACTCTTACTCGTGTACACATTTGAATGCACATATGTATGTATATAGGCATGCACATTTACGTGGCATTAGGCTAGAAGTCACACTCCTGTGGCAGGCCAGTTATTGCAATTTGCAGAGAGCCTGAGAATGGCTGTGTGCATGCATGCGTGTGTGTGTGTGTGTGTGTGTGTGTGTGTGTGTGTGTGTGTGTGTGTGTTGGGCATCCAGGAGAGGACAGTTACAGAGAATCAATTGCTCTTATCATGTCCTAGCATATGAAGAATGATTCCTTCAACCATCTAATATAATTTGTGGGGGGGGGGGGGCAGAAAAGAAAAAATGAATATTATTCTAAGGACTTAAAGGTACCGAGCTTTAGGCCTGCTATTTGGACAAGTCTTCGTCGAGGACCAGACGGATGGAGGTAGGAGAGGCTGAAGGCGTGTGGGAGGGAGCTGGAGTTGACTTTATCACAGAGCTCACATCATGCCAGTAGCCAGCTGTTAGTTGATTAGAGAGAGGAGCCCCATCCTGGCCTCACATTTTTGGGAGGAGAATTCCCCTAGAGAAGCTCCCAGTCTCTCTCCCGGATGCTAACTCACTCGGGCTGCTGGGAAGAAGACACAGTGTCTGACTGGTGTTCGCAGTCGAGTGTTGTGCTTGCTCAGTTCTAGTAGATGCGAGGGCCACAGGTGTCCGTGGGTGTTCTCGGTTCATTCTTGTGAAAGTGACTTGAGACAGCTGTGTAGTTGAGGCGGGACTTGTCTGTGCATCAGATACGGGATCCCACCTGTACCTACAGATCCATGTTTCACCCTCTAGATTTATCAATAACTTGGAATTAAAAAGGAAAAATCACAATTTGGACAATTGCCTTGGAATATTTGCCGCTTAGTTACCATGGGGTACCATTCGTTGTCCCCCTTAAATTCTGACAATTGAATTCTCATTAGCTACAACCTAAGTTCAGCAGTCACGTGGCAAATCTGCATTTTTTTCAGTCATCCGCCCAATATTCAAGACAGACTTGGTGAGAGTTATCTTTGTGCGTGTGCCCCCTAGGCTAGGGTACTGAGTATGGATTTCAGTTTTAAAATGTAACAACTCAACTTGGTAACAAGTAGACCCACTTCCTATATGGCAACCCAGAGCCTAGCCGAGTCTCTTTCCTGGGGGGCTGCATTTTCTTCTCCAACTCCATAACCACCTTACAGGCTGGATCATGAGCAGGGCCAAGGTGGCACAGAAGTGAGAGGGAAGGGTCCGCCTGGTGTTTGTCCTCTGCCATCCCTCTGGGGTGCCCATCATCACCACGGTCAATGCCAAAGATGTCTTCACACACAGCTGCCGTGGTCTGCTGCCAACACGGGCACTGTACCTGTATGCCGTTCCTCCTGAGCCTGCCGGTCATTACTGCAAAGCCATTTCCACCACTGGTCCTCTCTCTTTCTCTCCTAATCCGGCCAGTAGGCCTTTTTTGATTGGCTGATCTTCATTATACTAATGATCAAAGCATCTTTGTCTG
The DNA here is from genome assembly GCA_004027205.1 of Ctenodactylus gundi. NCBI lineage: Eukaryota > Metazoa > Chordata > Mammalia > Rodentia > Ctenodactylidae > Ctenodactylus > Ctenodactylus gundi. The sequence goes on along the minus strand of PVKB01000641.1, from coordinate 60,884 downwards.
TATCCTAAAATCTTTTGCCTTTGTTCAATACAACAGAATAAAAAAAAAAAATCTTAGTGTGTTTCCCTGCTATACTACAAAAATCAGTCTCGAACAGGATAATTCGAGCCGGTGAGAAAAGGTTTGCAAGCAGATCATGGGATAGAGTGGGGCTTTTCATGAAGGTAAATACAGAACCCAGAGAGGCCCTGGGGAGGAGAGTTAGAAATGACTTCGTGGGGAGGTGGGACGTAACCTGGGGCTTGAACGGTGAGGAGGGTGCCATGAATTCAAGGCAGGAAGGAACATTTTCAAAGGGGAAGTATTTAGAGTATAAGCAGCAAAACACAGCGTTGGGGGGACAGAGTCATTGTGGGGTGCCGGGTGTGTGACTGGGTCCAGCCTCGGTAAGGCGAGCTCCTAAGAGGAGACTTCTTCTTTGGCTGCTGGAAACATTGACGGTTGGCGTTTTATTATCGGGCGGGAGCGATGGAGACCACAGCCTGGGACACTCAGGTTAGCCTGAGGCCTGGTCCAGGCCCTCCCTGTGCCTTTGCCCGCCTTCTCACTTGGCCAGATACTTCTGTGTGCACGCCCACCACCAGGCTCTGCTGGCCTTTGCAAAGTGCGATGGCTGAGAGCTCATGATTACTCACAGCCAGCTTTCTCCTGATAATATCTCCTGGAACGCCCCAGGACCAGAGCCGGGAGCAGGGCCGGACCAGAGAAGACGGGTCCTTGCGAGGGAGCTATGCAAGGGGAATAGAGTCCGCTTGGGGCAGGAGGGTGAGCAAAGGGGGAACGGGAAGGGTTTGACCTTCCTGCAGGAATTAGAACATTCCATCAACAACCATACTCTGTCCTCAGATCTTGGCTAATGTCAGGCCTGAGATTGCTTGGAGATTGACTCCCAGGTGGGGAGTCCCTGTGATGTTATCAGGAGAGAGAAAGGGCTGGCTCTGACTCAGTACCCAACTATGATAGTGCTTTGCAAGGTCTGGCAGAGACCTGCAGTGTGGAGTGCTTGTGGGGACTTTTGGCCCCGTGACCTGGCGTGTAGGACAGAGAAGTGACTCAGGCCAGGCTCCCTGCTAGCGTGAACATTAGATGCTGAACTGAGACTGGGGTCTAGGTCTATGTTGTTCAATAAGTGTGAAATTTAAAGCATAGTTTAGAAGGTGAAAATAAATGGATATTAATTTAACAATATAGCTTATGGAATCCAAGCTATCCCAAATGGTATTTTCAACATGTTTCACTAGCTAACACTTTGAAGTCCACCAGTCACCTGTGGGTAGTGGCTGCCTTATTGGTCAGTGTGTATTTAGACAGTCTGGGCCAAAAAATAATTTTGGAACTATGTCAGTATCAAGGATTAAGTTGTAGTTTTAGCTTAAAATATGTGAACAAGAAGCTCAATTGCAACTTAAATTTATTAGCATTTTGTTTTACTAGCTAAGCACATGGTAAACTCTCAAACTTTCTGTTCCCTCTTTATCTGTTCCATTTCTCTTTCCTCTGATGAAGGAAGTTTTAAAAGAATAAGGGAACAAGGACATGATCTAGTAGCAAACATGTTTAGGAGGAATTGTGGCAAGTAGTTGTTGAATCCAGGTAAATCTGACCACCAAAATACATGAAATATTTCTTCTACTTTATTACCTGGGCTGGCTGAGTACATTTTTTGTGTGTGTTCACTAGATAATCTCTGTTCTGTAGCTTATTCACGGTTCAGGATTTGAGATAAAATTGCCTGCATCTGACTGCTCTGTATGACCTGACCTTGGATGCCCTTGGCCATGGTGCAGGTTAGGGGAGGTCATGAGGAGAATTAGTTGTTTCCTGCTAGACCCTGTGGTTCACATGCCCCCCTTCCCTACTCCCACCTGTACATAGGATAGTTCTGGCATACAGCAGACACTGGAAAAATATTTGGTGAGTTAAACTAATTGTCCAAGAAGTAAGTTCCGGCCTTTGCTCCTGTGAAGAGGGAGAAGCAGATGGATTGATCCAAGCATGTATGTGAGCACCAAGTGTGTACCTGGCCCTGAACTCTGCAGCAGTGCAAGGGGGATGAGGCAAGGCGCCGATGCAGTTCTAGAACATGACAGGTGGCCTGCGTCTCGGAGGAGAGATGTGGAGCAAGTGGTGTGAGAATACACGGGCCTGCAGACAAGGCTCCCGGGGAGGCAGGGCGCGCTGCACGGAAGACGTCGCTGGTTGGGAGGGCAGAGGGAATTGGCCTGAGACAAGGAGAGGACCGTGTGCCAGACGCCAGCATTGGCGTGATGCCAAAGGCCAGAGTGCCGGGCAGGTGAGAGGGGACAGAACCGGCCGGAGTCTAGTGTCGTGAGGCTGGTGATTCTACGAGCGTTGTTACACTTTAAAGCATTATTAAGGATGACAAAGAACTTTTAATGTGATTTGTATCTGTTGCGATTGACCATATTAAAACTTTTTTTTTAATTTAGAAATATTTATGAACTTAATATATGTGGGAAGAAGAGTATTTTAATAGCCTTTTCTAGATTATGTGGGTATTCTTCTTACACATTATAGCTAATACTAAAAATTTGTAGTTTTTTAATTGTTTATTTGGATCCAAAATCATGTTCTCTGTTGCATTAAAATATGTAGATGCTTATATACTTAGCACTTAGATCTTTGTTTCAAATACCACACTCTATTAAAAGGACTGAATTTCTGGGAGAAATCACTGATTTTTGTAAGACCTGGACAAGAAATACAGATGCTCTTCTAGTTATGATTGGCTGAGTCAAAATTAAACCCATTGTATGGTAAAAATGTCGTAAGCCAAAATTCATTCAGTACACTTATGAAACATCATAGCGCACACTGACCTGCCTAAAGTGTGCTCAGAATATGAATATTAGCCTACAATAGGGTAAAACATGTATATAACATCTATTTTATAATGCACTATTGAGTAATCTCATGTAATTGTTTGAATACCATACTGCAAGTGAAAAACACGGTGAATATACATTAAAGAATGAGTTCTAGTGGATTCAGACTTCTTTTTCACCATTGTGAAGTCAAAAAATCATAACTTGAGCCATCGTAGTTAGAGACTGTATCTACCATGAGACTGGAGAGTTTTCTAGGGCCAGAAAATAGAGGTGCACAAGGGTCACACACACACACACACACACACACACACACACACACACACTAATATGTTAAAGGGACATAGGATCAAACTGAAAGACCTGCCAATAGTCTAAACTGGAACAACATAAGTAACAAGACCAGTAGTGTAGCATCGGGTTATAACCCAAAGCAAGTGCATAAATATTCATGCATCTACATTCACTTCCCTGAGTAGGGCGCTTCTAGGGCACTGAGTGGAGCCGCAGGAGGCTCTGTCAGCCTTCTTGAATACTTCTGGACTGATCTTGGATTCCCCGTCCTTGCATAACAGCAGTGTTATTTCTCCCGTTGTTCAGCACAACAGAAGGAAAGCTACTTTTTCCCTCATGGGATCCTGACGCCAGAGGGAATTTCAGAGGGCAATTTTGGTAAAATCTCTACCGTTTTCCCACTTGCCCTTGCACAGTGGATGCCAGCCTTCAGATGACCTCAGACCCAAGAGTAAGAGGTAGAGTTCCACTGAGTCATTGTCTCTGCTGGGTGGGCTTTTCAGTGATGTGACTGACTTTGCATCACCTGTGCTGTTATAAGTAGCCTCTCACCCATATTCCTGTAAGTGACCCCAAAAATGCATTGGTTCCTCAGGTTGGACTTTGGATCAGTCATTACTTCGGTCTTTGCCTGGTCTGGGATGAGTAGAAGTTTGTTCACATCTCTCCAGGAAAAGATTCACACAACGCAGCATGGTGACCTGCACCTGGCCCTTCCCTACACTTCTGCCCACTTCCCCAGGTGCGCGCACGCGCGCGCACGCACACACACACACACACACACACACACACACACACACACACACACCTGGGTCATTTACTCAGCCCTCTCATGTCAGATTAGATACAGCTCCCCTTAGGTCAGGAGGTCTGCCGACCTCTCCTTCCGTGTCTGGGCCTCTGCCCTTCTTACGGGTTTGGAGAGGTCCCACTGGCCTTTGTCATGGGCTGTGGAAGGCAGTGATGTTTCAGTTTTTTTCATATTTCTGTGCCCAACTCCTACCCACTGCCAGGCACTCCCGAACACTAGCATGCGTCAGTGTGAGCAGATGGGGGCTGTCTGCTGGCACTGCCTCGCTCTGGGTATAGGAGTTCAGAACTTGAAACTCTGCGGTCTCACGTCCGAGAAGCAGCCCCAGTGGGCAGCAGAGCAGGAGAGTGGGTGCAGGAGTCTGCCCTCCGGGTTCCTAAGCCGAGCTCTGCGCTTTAGGCCTTGCTGTGCAGCACAGGACGCCAGTGCTCACGCCTAAGGTGGTCACAAGAGTCATAGGGTGTAATAACAGGAAAAGCACCTGGCACAGAATCACACAAGAAAATGTGGCGCTTGGTGTGCTAGCCCTGCCGTTTCTCTTTGACTCTTCCTATGGCCAGCACTATTCTGCCCTCCAGGTGACTCCCATCTCATCTTCCTGGGAACCTTGTGCTACTGCTGCTACTGATGCCACTGGCCTGCCAATAACCCTGCAGCCTGTGCCCCACCCATGCTAGAAGCCTCTCAGCAGTGCCCCAACGCCTACTCTTCCAGTTAGAAGCACAAGTGTTGACGTAGGACGGACACCGGCTGGTGGACCGAAGGCACTGCTGGGACAGCATCCCAGCATGGTCTCTGCCCAGACCTGGTGTGGTGCTGGGAGGGCTGCCCCGATTCTTGTGGTATATCGGCAGAAAGACAGCAATGAGTGTGTCTGTGTGCTGCAGACCCGCCTGCCTAGACCGGGCTAGCTGTAGCCTGGACCACATGCCTAACTCTCTGGTGTTTCAGACTGTGGGAGCGTGGGGAGGGGGCTCCGGGGGATCTGAGTCAGCTAGAGGCGCAGGTGGAGCCTGTGTCTGCAGGTGAAGAATGGAGTTGGGTCCCCCCAGCCCCTCTCCGGTCCCCAGGGCCCTCTCAATTTCTTGACCTGTACAGTTCCTGGCCTGCCCGTGCCCCCTGAGGGGAGCAGGCAATCTTCGCCCCTTCACAGCCTTCATTCACACCCATTCAGCAGCCCAGGACCTGCCTGAGCCCAGGAGGCAGGTGAAGCTTGTTGTCAACACCCTTTCTCTGTCCTTATCTCTGATTGCAGGAGAAAAACTTTACCATTCAAGAGGTTTCAGACAGTGGCCAGCAGAAGGGGAACGAGTTTTTAGTCCTGGAGGGTTGCTAGAAACCAGCAATGGGGAGACTTGTGTATGGGGAAGTCTCAAACCTGGGGCCAAAGCATCAGTGCATTAACTACCATTCACATAAAACTTCTAGGTGAATAGCCACTTTCCAAGCATTGATGTACTTGCTCCACAGGGCACAAGGTCATGGGGCCTGCATCCCTTGAAACCAGGGGAGCCAATTCCAAGCGTTTAGTTCAATCCACCTAGTTGTAGTAGTGCCCACTCCACAGACCACAGAGAGGGATGTGAAGGTCTCAATATACAGAGCCGGAGCTGAGCATGTGTGGTTCCTAGCTCTTTCTCCTTCCTTCCTCCCTTCCTTCCTCCCTCCCTCCCTCCCTTCCTTCCTTCCTTCCTTCCTTCCTTCCCTCTTTTCTTTCTTCCTTTCAATAAATATTTAATTTATTTATATTTCAATATCTAATTAATTTCAATAGTTAATGTTTCCTTCCAACCTTTAATGACTGTTACAGGTGCATCCAAACTGCAGACCACTGTCTCTTGCCTTTTTTACTGAGTGCGTTGTGATCCTCTCATGTGATGCTGGGCAGGGGTGCGTCTGCTTCAGGCAGGGGACCATGGGAACAGTCCGAGTTTGGGTGCACATGATGTGATCAAAGAATACGGTTCAGCTGCTGCGTGCAGTCCAAGGGGAATGGAGGGCTCTTCCCGGGAGAAGCGAGGAGGGTGTCGAACTTTCACAGTGCGTGTGGCAAGCTTTACTCTGTTCCTTCTTGTGACCTAAATGAATCGAAGCCAATAGACTCTAAATTAAGCACATCCCGGTTTATGACATTTACTGTTAACTTTGAAATAATGCCACCTAGACAGTGCGATATATTATGTATGCACTTTCTATTTTCTTTTAAGATAGTTTTTCATTTAACCCTGATCTTCCTGAGTTTTCCTCCCAGAGTCACGCATAGCTGTAAGTCATTCATTTCTGTTGCTGAAGAGTGTTGCAACATGGACTCGAACATGAAGGAGGCCTGTTCGGAACATTTTTGCACATGGTTTCTGAGGTACTTGTATGAGAGTTTTAGGTGTGGATGGTGACTTATTTCCTGATATGTATTTCAAAATAATGGTTATGAAAAGAGTTTTTTCCCTCCACATTTAAATCTGTATTCTATTTGAGATTGTGATATATATATGTGTGTGTGTGTGTGTGTGTGTGTGTGTGTGTGTGTGTGTATTATTCATTTCTTTATATTTTCACAAGCTCATTTGACTTGTAGTGTGTCTGTACCTTCAGTCCCACTTCCTGCTATTCTTGCGAGATTTTGCTCACGGTGCAAACATCTGTGTTGACCTCTTAACCTTTAACTAAAATTCCTTTTCTTGCAGGGGTGCTTATCTTTGAAGTTTGATTCCAGGGCTGGAAGAGACTTTCTTTGGAGTGGATTGGCACCGTTAGTGTGGCAGAGTTCTGAGCTCTAGAATTGAGATTTGTTTGAATCATCTAGGTCGTAGGAGGGCATGCTTGCGTTTGGGTGTTCAGTGGCAACGATTCCTCCCACCATCATTTTAATCTAGAATGTGATACGATGAATTTTATTTCATATAGAGCATGTGCCTATCTAGGATCTTCTAATGCAAAGGGCTGCTGTTAGACTACCTAACATGTAACCCTTCCTCAGTTCCCCCAAATCTGAGAAAACAGATACTCAATTTCACAAAACTGGCTTGATCTCGCTGACTGTCCCAGGCTCATTCCATCGTGTAGGTGTTGATCTGATGATTCCTTCCACTTCAATTCATGGAGGAACGTGGGAGGATTTAGAAGAAGTATATCTGGAATTTTTAGTTACATTTAATGGGAGGACTTAGTTAATTCATGTGTAATGTAGCCTGTGGCTGGAAATGACAGCCATTTAAGAATATAGGTGATCATTTTCTAGAAATTCTGTTTCACTGTTTTTCGAGTTTCTTGGTAGTCTCTTACTTCTTTACGGTTTCAATAAATAGTGAAAAGTTGGAATGCTTGCTCTTTGTTCGTTTTGGTGAGTCTGTGTTCTATCTGTAAAACAAGATTTAGAGAAAAAATTAATTACCTCTTAGTCCACAAATGGGATTCCATAGAAGGAAGCCTTTTATTAGATAATCTCTCACATTCCTGTAAGTATAGGGTAGTCCACCACCCATGATAGTATGTTTGCAATTTTTTAAAAAAATGTTTTTAGTCGGAGTTTCATGTTCATTGGGCCATATCTGTGAGGAGTATTTGGAGCACAGTTTTTTAAGATGAGACTTCTTCTGCCAGGTGCTGGGCACAGTTCCAGTCTGGACTCACTCTATAACTAGATTTTTGACTTAGGGCTACTCCAACAACTCTGCTCTATGAATATTCATGACAATCGCCACCTAAGGGTTACAAATTCTCAGGGAAGAATATTTCTCTTACCTCCCTGGTTTAAAATCACTGGCTTTCCATCCTCCACCTCGCTCTTCTCTAAGGCCATGAACTTTGGGTTTTTGCTTTTATATTTTGTCTTCTCTTAGTCTCTCTAACACACATGTTCCCTGGTCTGTCTCCTGTGAGGCTTGTCCTGTGCATGTACAACTGAACTTAGCAACCTGGGCCAGGCAAATGTTCTCTGAGAGAGCATCAGCCTCAGGGTTCTTCTGTTCTCCCTTCCTCTCTGCCCCTCAAGCTTGACTTTGGCGGCATCCTTATGCTCACGTGTGTTCTGGAAGTGCGCCACAAGATGTTGTTAAAAATCACCTCTCATCAGTCATTTCAGCGAGAAAGTTGTCCAACTTAGTATGGAAAAACAAAACACCAATGACTGTATATATGTGGGGAAAAGTATAGGGCCATCGCCATCTGTTTTTCATATGCTGCCTTGATTATGCCATGACCCATTTGTCTCATACACATGGGATCTATCCTCCTCTTCCTCCTTCTCTTTGATCCTTCTCTCTCTCCCTCTCCCTCTTCTCTCCCCCAAAGGAAATCAATAACATCCACCCCCGATCAAGGCAAGTGTTGGTAAAACCCATTAAACAACAAAGCACCCACGCAAGTGCTACTGGTACACACTAGTCTAGACGTCAGCCCTCTGACCTTTCTTAGTCTTGAAGGTTGCACATTTAACTTACTTTAGTGAATAATGAGTGTGCACTGGGTGGCAGCTACTCTGTGCTGAGTGAGGGTGAGGGCCATCAGCTTCTCATATCAGAAGGATCAAGGAAGTTGAGCTCATAAACTGCTGCCAAATAGATTTCATCAAGTCCTATAAATAGGTCCAAGCAGGACTTCAGGAGGTGTCATAGGAGGGGTTAATTTCAGTCGAGAGGATGGTATTTGAACTTGGTCTTAAATGATTGTCTTCAGCAAGCAAAGGTTGAGGAAGTACCTTCCATGTAGAAGGAATACACAGCTTGTGCATTGCAGGCGGGACTACAGGATGATAAAAAGGCACCTTGGAGACTGACGATGGTCATGGCTCGGTTGCAATGGGAGAAGTGTGGAGTCTGTGGCCAGACCAGTGCCAATGAGGCAGGTGCAACGAATCCAGGACATGGCGTCTCGCTTGGGAAATCAAGATGACGACACCGACAGTAAATTTAGCAACTTCAAAAGCACCGACATCACCTACAGTGTAATGCCTACTCTTAAGAGAGGAGGAGAATAAAACCGAGAGAGGGTCTGACTTGCCCACGTCCACATGATTAGAGACGAGACGTCGCCCTCTGTGTTTTATGTTTACTGTTAGCTCACGCTGACCTACACTGCTCTCCTCTGCACCACGTCTGTGCCCCTCTTTTGACCTGGACACTGACTGCTGCACATGCGCATCAATTGCTCAAGTGCGTTGGTGAAATAATAACATATTCGCCTGGCAGGTGTCTCATTGTAGCCTCCCTGAAAAGCAAGAACAGTCTAAAATTTGACGGAGGAATAGAGTGACAGGGATCAGGAGGGAGGCATGGACGGAACGCGGTGTGGAGTGAGCTGGCCACCGACATGGGGGCTGGTTTCTTGATCCCAGCAGACACTATGAATAGATTCATAGAGTTCCTCTCAAGACCGTGTGTGAGGACACATAATGAGGGACATTTACATGCTGGTTTCTGTTTCCTCGGGTCAGAGTTTGGCCCGTGAGGTACCCAACCCCCTAGACTCTAGGTTGTGTAGTTAGGTAGTGTCCACAGAGAAGGCCAGGCAAGGGGGAGTGAGCCAAGTTCTGTGATGAGGGACCATCAGTCACATTAGCTCCTCTTGGCAGTTAGGCCAAGGTGAATTGAAATGATGTCCAATACAGAGTATTTAAAAAGCACCCCAACAGATGGTTCCACTGTGCTCAATGTCCAGCAAGCCTGGTTCGTGTGAGAAGCAGAGACGCGTACCTTCCATCCAGCTGTGTGGTCACTACGTCCTGGGGAAGCAGTATGCCAACAAATCCTCGAAAATTTGTCCCTGTCCCCGCTAGTAGACGCAGCTCTAAAGCCAAGCCAAACTTCTTGCAACAGTTCCTGCCCCTATTGTCCAGCCGAAGCATCTGCCACATGAAGTAGCTGCGCCCAGTCTACTGCCAGCTGATGTGAGCTTGGTTTCAAGCTGAGTTCGTGTTAGCACTCCCCTTTTTTGATGAGGCTCGTGTCTCTGACTTTCCATTCCAGTAGACCATGCCCTGGGCCTCAGGGCTTCAGCTGATGGACAGTTGTGAGAGTCCCACCTGCCCGCCCCATCTGGTCTGTGGCTGGGATCTGTCCAAACCCCTCCCTGGCAGAGCACGCTCTGCTCTCGCGACACGGTGCAGAGCCAGCATCTCATGATGGAGGATGATGTGCCCAGCATGACCTTCTGCGCGGTGCTCACATGTGTGACCTTCCTCCCCATCTCTGGCCACTCTACAAAGGCGCTGCCCTTGTTTGTAATGCCCTCCCCTTCTCTGAGGCCCTTGGTTCTCATGCCACTGCCCTGCACTGACCCCTCACACACTGGTCCGGCCTTTTCCCAGAACTCAGCAACACCGGTTCGCTATCATGCCTCCACCCACGCTGCATCTGCGGGATCCCGGATCTTGCCATGCGTGGTCAGCATGCTCTCCTAAAAAGCAGCAACACCTGATTTGTAGCATGTTTCAGATTTCCATGATTTCCAGCTGTTGACAACTTTGCAACCAGTTTGCGAAAATTCCCAAATGCATAAAAATAGGCTCTGACTTATTTCTCTGATGAATTTGATGACTACGGTTGTTTTGACCACCAGTTCTAGTTCTTGTGCTGTTTTTGCACTGGGCATGCTCAATTACTAGCCTAATTCTCTGGTGCAAAGCCAGGCAAACAGAAGAGTTCAGGCTCTGGGGCCGTGACCCACTGGTACTTTTCACGTGAGCTACATGTGCTGTATACTGAAGGCCGCGAACCCAGGCCCTGGGGCTCGCTGGCCGCATGTTCTTGCTTGTTACTCACTGCTCTATGCCTGGTTTCTGATCTACACAGTGCGCTCATGAGTTCCGTGTTGAGGTGGGCGGTAGTTTGAATACAGTTCGTCTTCTCCAAAATTCGTGTGGAAATGTGATTGCCATCATGGTGAAGTCACAAGATGTAGACTTGGAAATGATTAGGTTGGTATGAGGATTTCATGCCTCTCCTGCAGACTGAGTTAGGTCATGTGACAGTGAGTTGTTATAATGTAAGGCCGGGGGAGGGGCCCAGCCATGTCGCCCTGTGGCAGACTGCTTCTGGCCTGGGGAAGACTATTGATTTGGTCTCCAGTACCACCATACACACGCACATACAAATGAAATAAAAGCAAGGCCCCTCAGGCGTTGGTCCTTCCACACATCTACACTTGCTCTTCTTTGCTGCCGTGTCGTGACACTGGGGAAGGCCCTTGCCAGATAGGGTTGCCTGAGCAGCCTCTGGAGCTATAAGCTAACTGAATTTCTTTTCTTTAAATTACCCGGCCTTGAGTAGACTATTGTAGCAACTGCAACCCAACTAAGACACTGTGCAGCAAGACACCGTACACTTAGCAGCTGACGACACCTATGTGTTAGCTCACAGTTCTGTAGGCCAGACGTCTGAGTGGAGTATGGATGGATTCACTTATGAGGCGGGAATCATGAGGCTGGGCATTAGCCAGGCCACGTTCTCTTCTGGGGGCTTAACCAAGGGACACTCTGCTGGCAGACTCACCCAGTGCCAATCCACAGGAGCTGCAGGTTTCCAGTGTCCGCTCCTACAGGCCGGTCACCTTCTGTTACCATGTGGCCCCTCCAGTGTCTAAGCCGGAAGTGGCAACTCTCTCTTCCATCAGATCCTTCTCATCCTTCGAATCTCTTCAGGAAGAGCCCAGCCCCTGATTCTATCAGGTTCACTCAGTATAACCTCCTTTTCTTAAGATCGACTGGTTAGGCAGCTTGTTTACATCTGCAAAATCTCTCTTGCCACTTGCCGTGATAAAATCACAGCAATGACATCTCATCAGAGACACAGGTCCTACCTACGTTCAACAAAAGGGCATTAAAGACAGGTGGGAATCGTAAGGAATTAGAATTCTGCCTCCCACAGTGTAGCTAATAACAGTATTCTCTCAAAGGGTTATGAATTATATATAAGATTGCATTCAGAGTCATTTTTGGTGCATAGTAAATGCTCAGTAAATGTTAGCCAAAGGTGTTCCTAAATAAGAGAGGTTTTTTTCTTTTTTCAGAGAAGGGTTCTTGGATTATTTATCTTGGCTCCAGAACCCAGTACCACTGGGAGCTCAAGAGATGTTTAAGTGAAAGAATAAATCTCTGTCCCACAAATATACAGCATACTATTTCTCCAATATAAGCAACTATGGAGATCATCTAGTCCAATATCTGCACTGTTAGTATAACAACATCAGCGGCCGGTTCGGTAGTGCCAGTGCAAGGTCTCTGACCAAGGGCAGAGCAGGCACTAGATGACAAACCTTGGATTCTCTGCCTAACATTTTTCATTGCATTCCACTTGTTCTGCAGGTGTTGACCTACACTTTTTTTTTTTTTTTGAAACAATGGGCCTTTATTTTGAAACAAAGGATAGAGGGGTAAAAGCTGCCTCTATCTGGGTAGGGTCCTGACTGAGTTGGCCCCTGACCTATAATTTTCTTCTCGGGCATTCTACTCATCAAGACTCTCAGGTGCGCAGGGCAGAAGCAATGGTTTCTATCTCAGTGCAACTCCTTGTGGCACCAATGTTAGAATTAGGCTGACAAAGGGTGCGTGGACTTTATTATCCTGCTCTGGGATTTGATGGGAGTGCCCTGGCCCTGTAACCATCTAGGGCATCCATGACAACTTCTGCTTCTCCCTTTTTCCAGGAAACCACCTGGTGTGACCATTCATAGGGAAGCGAAGGATTTTAGGACTAGCTGATAGGACCTCGGGCACATTTTGGTACAAGGCTTTCCAGGTCACATTTTTATACAAGTTCAGGGCCAAAGGTATTAAGAAGATCTCTTCTCAGAGAACACTGGTCACGTACACCTCCCTTTGGGCGCGATACTCTTCCATGATTCATTGTACTCCGTAATCTTTATTTCAGTTAAAATACTGTATATTTTAATCATTTATTTTGCCCGCGGTAAATCTCCTCCCACTAAGATGTAAGGCCCCGTGGGAAAGGATGGTTGTGCGTTTTGTTCCAGATGAACTCCCAGCTCCTGGAACAGACCTGACACAATCCAGATGTTCAGTAAGTGCGTTTTGAAGCAAAAACTGAGATGGACTTGGAAAAAGCTGTGTTGAAGGAAGTTAAGCTGGATTCTTCTTTTCGAGACTTTTCAGAGTCTTGACTATAACAGGATGTGTAAAACTCTCTGAGAGAATGGAGTAAACAGCCTTTTCCATAAATGAGCGCCAGCACGCCAAAGGATGCCATTGTGCAATTTGGGAAAAACCAAGATTTTCTTAGCTTTCCAGTGGAGAAACTGAGGCTCAAGGAGGATAAGCAGGCTTACCCAGAGCTCCACAGCTCCAGCTTGGAGCTGCAGCCCCAAATCTGTTGACGTTTAGAGCACTGCTCTTTCAACTACATTCTCCTTGAGACATCATTAAATTCATTTCTCTGTCCGATAATGGCTCATGTTTTAAGTGGTTACCTTGGTCCAAAAATCTTTTATCGTGTGGGAGTATGAAACTTGATAGAATAGTTCCCCACTAGAAAGGAAGCACATAAGATACCTAAATGGACGTATAGATCAAATCTCAGTATTAAAAATGCTATTAGTCATATAAATTCCTTCCTTGTAATGGAATTTAATTATGATTACACTCACCTGAAGTTGCCTTTTCAGGAATTTAAAGAGAACGTGTCGGGCATCTGACTTCTCTGGTGAACTTGAATATGAGAGGAAAATGTCATGAATCAGGAAGGAAAAGAGCCATCTCTGTCTCCATGTCTCTGTGCACACGTGCTCACACTTACACGTTTAGCTGCAGATTCTGGGACTCTTCTGGGTCCTCTTTTGGAGGGGAACTCTTTGGAGGGGAGCTCTTTGGAGGGAAGAAGCGAGGGCAGCTGGAGGGAGGGTGGCCCTGGGAGAATCCTAACCTGGGCTTCTTTTGTCCCTACTTCTGACCTCCTACGGGACGTTTGAGCAAGGCGTTTCCTTGGGTTTCAGTACCAGTGGAAAACGACTATCTTACTGCTATGAAGGACCAGCTGAGCTGCTAAGGGTTTCCCTATCTGGGAAATGCAACCGTCCAGTTAGGTTCTAAATTTATTCTTTAGGACAGCAGATCTGAATCTTCAGAGCACATAAAAGTCACGGGGAGTGTCGGGATTCCAGGTCACGTCATCAGAGATCCCTACGTCAGAGGCCGGACACAGGATCAAAAACTCTGTTCTTTCGTATGCAAATGCAGATATTCTGATGCATCTAAAATAAACACCACACTTTGGGAGAAGCACTGCTCTGAAGCTGTAGGATTTCCTTTAACTTTGGTTAAAATACCTGCATTTTCAAGATCAAGCTGCCAATTTGCAGCCTCATTACAACTTAATTGAAAACACTGTTATGAGAGTGGGGGTTAAAACCAGGGAAAAGAAAAATATATATAATATAATCTTATATATAAGATTATTTGAGATATGTAAGATTGGTCCATGAGAGAAAGGAGCCATCCCCAGACTGCAGAGCTGAGTAGCTGAGCAGTGGTCATAGGGCTCGCTGGTTTCTCTCACAGGACCGATGGGACCGAGCAGAGAAAAGGCTTGGTGGATCCCAAATATAACAGTGGAGCTAATGTTCACAGCCTCTGCTAGGTTGGTAGAATTTGTTCCCTGTTTTCCAAAGAAAGGAAGTACCACTAAGTGACACGTTCAAGGTCACACACCTACTGAACAATGGGAAGATGTGAAGTCGGGACTTCCCAGCCTTCAGAGCCTGTGTTCCGACGGTCGCGTGCCACCCTGTCTTATATTAAAGCGTGTCCGTGAGTGTACCCCCAGATTCTCCTTGCAGGCGTGGGGCTGAAGTAGGAAGAAAAACAAGAAATTGAATGGGAGAGAGAGAGAGAGAAAGAGAGAGAGAGAGAGAGAGAAACTAGAAAATGCAGAGAACAAAAATAAAAATTTTGTGATAAAAAGTAGCATCAGATTGCTAATATTTAACACCCAAACCACTTGAACTGAGGCAAAAACACATGGGAAGATCGAGAAAGTACTGATACTATTTCTGGGATTCCAAATTCTCTTCAGTGTGTTACCAACTGCTCTGGTCCCGGTACGAATCCTGAGGTCGTGAGTAGAGTTCCTACCTACTGATATGAAGGGCAAATGACTGGTAACTGTCCCAGCAATGGCGCCTGAGTATTTCTATTCTAATAGGGAAGACTATGTTGAGCCAAGGACTGCGTATGGAAGGGTGGAATTTTATGCCGCAGTGGACAATTAGGAATGCATCAAGTGGCCTGCTTCTTAAAGAAAACAGCTTTCCGTGGTCTAAGAAGCTTCCTGCTCAGCTTCTGCAAAGGAGAGTGGAGCGCCACCCAGGCACAGGTTAGACTCTTCTTCTAGGGGACAGGCTGACTTGTGAGTTACATCCTGAGGCTTAGGGATGCATTGGAGGTTGGAAGCAGGCCGAGCTTCGGCCGTTGTCTTCTGATTAATGACCCATTTCTTCCCTCCACTTCTGTTTCTTTGCTCCCACCTTAGGCAGAGTCCTTCTTCCTGTTCAGAGTAGCCCCGGGGCTGGCTGCTGAGTGAACACGACACCTCTGACGGCCACCTGCAGCTCGTTCATGTGGTCGGTCACCCCCGCGGTCAGAGAGACCCGTGTTATCAGGGAACCTGTACACGCTTCCTTCATTCAGTCCGACAACTCTTGCAAGCCCTTTGGGTTTTAGGGTCAATGCTTTCAACAAAGGATGTCCGTGCTCCTTGAAGAGGTGCCCTTAGGGAAGCAGCCTTTCGCCCTGTCACCAATAAAGAGAAAGTTACCTTTGCTCCTGAACCACCCCAGCCTGAAGATGGACCTTCCCCTCCTCACTTGGCCTCTTCTGGGCGCCACCAAGGGGCTGGGATGTTGGCTTCTCCGGTTCGCGTAAATGTACGCTTTCTTTGACAAATGATCGCTGTCTACGAACGATTGCCAGTCACTATGCTAAACACTATGCATCTTCAAGAGCCCACAAGATAGTGGGGGTGGGGGGTGAATGAACAGGTGCTATCGGCAAGTGTGCTCCGTGTGGAGAAAAGCAGGGCACTGTGGAGACGTGTGTGTGTGTGCGTGCGCAATCCACTTTATCCAGACAAAGATGCCAGAGAGTTCTTACAGGAAGTGTCAGCTGGGCTACATACAGAAGGTAGCTGGGCAAAGGGAGGGAGTGGGAGGACATGGATTTTCCCGACCTAGAAGGCAGCACGGGAAAAAGATCAGAGTGTCATGGTGAAGCCCCAGGGAGTCCGCAGCGGAGACGCAGGGGTTGGAGTAACAGAGTAGTGTGGGGAGGAGGAAAGGGCCTCCGGATCCTTGGTACGTATTTGACGTGTATCCCGAGGGCGCCCCAAGGGCAGTTCACGTGCACACTGCTCCTGTCTCTATGCTGTAGCCAGGAGGCGTAGGGAGGATGCCTCCCCCTGCGCTTCAACTCCAAACCCACCTCGGCATAGAAACCATGTCCGGACTTGTGAGAACCTTCTTTCTGTTACACCACTCCTCCAGAAACAGAGAAGCCATTCTGTGTTTTAACCCCATTTTACAGGTTTTCAAAATGAACTTCATCCAGGTTAACAGCTTAGCTCAAATCACAGGGGTATTAGGGATTAAGGACAGGAAACAAATGCAGGAGAGTGGCACATAATAAGAGAGGTGACTCAAAACATGCAGAGACAGAGTTACTACGAAGCTAGTGAGACTCAAGTCTCAAACCCTCATATTTCTACCTGTCCTTCAAAGATCCTTGGAGAGATTTCAGCAATGTGTTCACGTGTTCATGAGGTTTGCATAAAGTTTGCATAAATAATATATGTAAATAGAACCGGCTCAGACCCTCTCTTTCTACACTGTTTCTTCCTTGTACTTCCCTGGGGTTGAGTGGCCCTGGCAAGAGCCATGAGCAATTCTGAGACGTGGGCGAGGGGCAGCTGCGTTGGTCTGACAGTCGCTTTGTGAATGACACTCACATCCTGTTCAGCTACTGCTCGCCACGCTGACTCAGGTGTGGCTGCCAGAGCTACTCTGCCAAGGGAACTCCAACTCATCAGTGAAATAAATACACAGGGCCGGAGAGGTTCTACCGTGCACGGTACCAGAAAGTATGCAGGCCATAAAAGAGGAGAAAGATTTGAAATGTATGAAGTCAGAATTTTCTCTGGAAGAGTCTTAGAAGTATCAACTTGTAAAGGAATGGATCTTTTTCTGTGATTAATCAAAGTGGGGGCTTTTCTCAGGTTAAGAACGTACTTAATAATGGTATTGTATAATTTATAAATGCCCATGCCCATATAGTCTTAGGATGAGTGGGTGTGCACATGTGTGGATATGGGTGAGTATAGTGAGAACTGCGTGAGAAAAATTTCATCAGAGTTTCTAAATCGTAAGTTTGCAGGGCCAAACCCATAGCTATGTCACAAACTGAAGCAAATCTGTGTATTTCATGCAACTCAACTTTCAACAGTAGCAGACAAATGTTAACCTCCCAAAAAAGGCTAAATTAACCTTTCTTTCTATCTAGTATAAGCACATACAAAATAGTGCATAGCTGAAATGCAGAGAAACATATAAAACGTAGTGGGTGTTAATTCATAAATTGTACTTGTCAGTTTCTATAATTTTATACTTCTTTTTTCCTATCGAAATTGAATTGTAGTTTTGTTATTTTTCCTGTAAAAATCCAGCTTTTATAAATTGAATAAACCTGATTTCAGACAACCTGGACCTGCTCTGGCCGGGTGTTCTGTGTAGATGCAGTGTTACCCCGGACTGATAGCGTTGAAGGCAGGCTAGCTTTGTTTTCCTTTCTCCAACGTACAGAAGGTTGGTTAAAGGGAACATTCTGCTTCCACCTACCCAGCACGATCGGAGGACGTCTAGAAATGTCCCTTGCCCCCATCTTCCTCTTCCAGTGGCCTTTCCCTTCTTCCTAGACAAAATGCTCACTCACAAGGCCCCAGTCCCACAGAACATTGCTGTACTCCATGTCCCACGCCCTTTGCACACTCATCACAGCTACTCTCGAGACAAGGCCACTTGCTCTTGTCACTTTGCTGAGTAGGACTGTGAGGTTCAGAGAAGAGATAGCCTCTTGTCCAGAACACAGCTGGGGAGAGCCACAAAGGCGGGACAGACAGGCGGCTGCCGGCCTCCCCGGGCTGAGCCCTTCACCTCTTTGCCGTCCTGGTTTAGTCTCCTGTTAGTCCAACGAGGAAGCTTCCTGAGGCTGCTTCTTGCGTCGCCAGCCCCAAGCTTCACACCCAGACCCAGTCATCTCTGCAGTTGCGGGTGGGAGACCGGAAACCTCACAGACCAGTTTCCCTCATGTGTTCACAGCAGCCTTCTTCATAGGCCCGGCTGTGCTCAGAAAACAAGGCAATGGGTTAGTGTCATTAAAAGGGGCATCCCGGTAAACTTCTAGACCCTTGTCCATCAATTAACATCTTTTCTATTGGTTTTGCTAAATTCTACCCTCTACATTGTCAAGACTGTAAGACACGCATCCGTTGGTATGGTAGAGCAACTGAGACCTATTTTAATGTAAGTCGAGCGGGGAAGAAGGAAATAACTGATATTAGAGCTACTAGGTTTTCAGCCTCTGTCATGTGCCGGTTTGCTTGCATGTGCTGCGGTGACCATCCCCCAGCTCTACGAGATTAGGGTCTGTCCTCTGCCTTTCTGAAAGGAGGGCGCGGAAGCTCAGACAGACCGACAGATTCTCTCAAAGCCGCACAGCTGCTTTGTGGCTGGGCACAAGTAAATACCCAAGGTGATAGGATTCCAGAATCGGCAGGGCTTCCTGCAGAGAGACCAGTTGCTCCCGCAGCGACTAAACCTCTACCCGTGTACATTAGGCTTCCGACCGAGTTTTACGACTTGGCCGTGCCTGGTGATTTCGGCGCACTCAGTGTTCTGACGGGCCGCAAAGACTGGAGCCAGGCAGCACCGCGCGGTCCCCCGTCTGATGTCAACCCGCATCCTACAGAAACCTACACAGGGCTTTGGAGCGGGACGTCGGCAAAGAAAATGCTCTGATGACTGCAGTGTTAATAAGGAACGCGCCTAAATATGATTTGTCCCTCACAAAGGCTACTCTGTCCTTGGTCGGCAGCCTGGGCGTCCAGTTTCAGCTCCGGGCCTGGCCACCCTGGCTCAGCTGCTGTCTTACCGCGTGGAGCAGGCCAGGCCTGCCTGATAACATCGCTCCAGCATAGTGGTGCTTTGTGTATACTCAGGGCTCCAGTTACCTGGGGCAGGCAGGATGCAGGCTCTGGTGCCGGAGGCCAGGAGGGAGGCAATGACTAAGTAAAAGCAAGCATGAAAGGGGAGTGTTTTGGAAACCCCAAAGGAAGCTTTCTTCTCCCCTGTATCCTCAAGGTGCTTCCCAAGGAGGCTGCTTGATCACCGCCATCGAATTCGGCAAAGAAAGGAATGCGGGCAGGACCATTCAACCATCCCCGGCCTGAGATTGCGTGTGGGTTCCTACTCACTGCTGGACTTGGGCCAGCTGCTAGTTCTGACACCTCCACTTGGTCCCCGGAGCCTTCTCTGTGTGGCAAATTACAGGCAAACTGTCTTCTAAGCCAGAGTCAGGTTGCCTGCGACTTCCTCACCTGAAGCCAGCAGCCTTGTATCTGCCTTGGAACACAAGCTGGAGCCTGCCCTACAGAGAAATGCTACCTACGAAGGTCTTCCAGCAGTTTCTGGGCTCTGCCTGCAGCCCGTGCTGGAGATGCTGGTGGATGGGCCACTCCTTTGGGGACAGACTTTCTGGGAATGAGTCAGTTTGTGGAGCCTTGGGAGGGAGGCAGCTGTCAAGGTTGCCCCTGAAAAGATAGGTTTTTCTTCCCTTTCTTAATTCAAGAATCATTTGTTACATCAAACCATTTTTTAGTTGGGCTTCAGGCACTAAAGATAAAAAAAAAATCAGGAAAGGCCTGTGGAATTGATTGAAGGCTTGGATATGCACTCTGCAAGAAAACAGAAGGGGCTGATGTGTTTCCCCAGGATGGGGATGACGAGAGGGCCCTACAAGGCCACGCGGCCCACGGAAACATGGGTAGGGAGGCCTTGACATGGTGGGCGAGAGAGAACAGCGGCTCTCAGGTCCAGGCCCAGGGTGCCGCATCAGCCAAGTCTGTGACTTCTCAGCACAGTGACACCATTTTCTTTTTGTTAAGGTCTCCAAACACTATCATTGCTCCACCTTCTCTACACGCTAGACATCCTGAGAGCCTCTTCATTTCTACTGAAGATGAAAGCAGGGAATAGAGGCTTTAATTTCTTCTGAGTCGTCTGTGCCATGGTCAAATCACACTCCCCACGGTGTTCACGAACATTCGGGTGGAAGCGAGGGGCGGTGTCGTGAGCTTGGGCTCTCACGTTAGGCAGACTTACATGGGAAACTTAGATTTATTATTCAACGGTGACAGAAAACCTAACGCTCTCTAGACTTGTTTTCCTTGGGCATAATAACGTCTTCCTCTTAATCGTGTTGGGAGAATTAGTGAGGTAATTGATAGAGGCTGGTATTTATTGTACTAACTTAAGTTAGGGACCAAATGTTTCGTGTGAATCTCCCATTGAGCCTGTGAGTTGTAAGTTTTATAGGTGAGGGAACAATTTCAGGTTATGATAACTGCTATACCCAGAAGTTGTGCATGTCTCTGTTTAGATCAAAACTCCAGATTTATCAGCACAATGCTATGGCCAGCACCCCACCAGCCTCCTTCCTACTAGGAGTTTGTCATTAGCTTCCTTACTGCTACTCACTAACGTTTGGGTTCTCCTTTCCTTCTAGACATGAGGTGAGATTACCATTCCCTTTGTAGCTTTGGTTTGGTCTTAAGAGTTGGTTTGATTAATGAAATTAACTAATTGAAAAAACTAACACGCAAGGTCCTAGATCTGTGCTGTGTATTGAAGAGCTCTCCAGATTGTGCGTGCTGTACCAAAGCTGCTAGTAGGACAGGTATAGATAGGTAAAAAAATAATTGACTTGGCATGTTTTGGACTGTAACAGGAAGTTCTTCGGTGCTGTTTCCTGTATGTCAAAGTTAATACTCATTTCTGCAAATACAAAAATAAAACAAAGCCGTTTCTGCAGGAAGCTCACAGACTATGGCTGTGGGACACTTTTGTATCAATAAGTAACTTCAACCAATCGTTAGGATGAAAATGAGATGCAAGGTAGGCCCAAAGCACAAGTGTTCACTTTGAGGATAAAAAGCCACTCAAGTCCTTTAAGCTGAAACCAAGAGTTTGCTTCCAAGGCTGGTGTGGCTAACAAGAGCCCAGTAGGATGTCTGGTGAGGACAGAGTCTTAAGATGCGTTTGAAAAGACAGCTTTGTGATCAAGGGGTAGCTGGGCAGGGTGACTCAGGGCAGGATGTCCGAGGCTCCCTGTGTTCAGTCTGGAGGCATGAAGATGAGCTTGTCTGCTCATAGCGTGGCAGACAGAAGCCAGGTGAGAGATAAGAGGTGGAACTAGTATGTATCCTCTGAACTCATAGCCCAGGAATCCACTTCTTCTGGGTCCAGCTTCAGGGATCTGCCTAGTAATGTGCCATACAACTGTAATCTACAGCTTGTTCCTAATCTACCACAAGCCTGTCTTCCACCTTCCACCTATAATCCACCCTTCTCAACCAGGCCCCACCTTTCAGCAGCACATAGAATCCTCCATAGGTAATCCACAACATCCAAATTCATGAGGCTTTGGGGGGACATTCCAGATCCAAACCACTGCAGATGGGAAACAGGATCTCCTTTGAAATTGGCTTTAAGGGAAATCCAGAGGCATTGGCTACTTGACATATTGTGGGTGGCACTGAGGACAAGTGTTTTGTCTCTGAGCCGCCTCTGTATCTTCCTCTCTGAGACTGAGTAGGTGCTACCTGCTATCCCAGCATGCTCTGCACTCCAAGGGCAAGGGGTGGAGCTCAGCCCCGGGCTCTGGCCTTCTTTCGTTTCTCTAAAATAAACTCATCCAGAAAAAAAAGGGGGAAAGCCAAGGTTCTAAGTCCACAACAGCTGAGGAGCTGTGGGATCGTGGCAGAGACCAGGAAGGGTCTTTAGCCTGCATCGGGAGAGGATTATGAGAAGTCATAGGACAACATGCAAGAAAATAAATGTACAGTTTATATGGAAGCCGAGCAGCATGTCTAGTAAATAGTAGAGACCTGACAAATTCCAATGTCCTTTTGTGCCTTTGCCCGAGATTAGAATAAGGACCACTGGGTGTAAATTGCAGGAAAATGGACAGATGCTCAATATAAATACGGATTTTCTAGTAATTCTATTCATTTAACAGTAGGAGTTGTTTTAGCAGAGTGCACCCACCCACACATTTAACAGTCATGATTGCAACCCTATCTAAGTGTCAGACGTATGACGAGTTGAGGACACAGGGTGGATAACGTGTAGTTCTCCTCCTTCCAGTACTCAGAGACCAAGAGGAGAGCTGGGTGTGAGCGTAAGGAGATAGGGTCCAGGGCCATGCGCTGCGGGGCCGTGAGGGCAAAGTGCTGAGCGATCCCAAATTACAGCGCGATGGATGTGCCTGGGTGAACTGGAGAAGCTTTACGAAGCAGATGACATTTAATCAGTAGGAGCCTGCCATTTGGCAGTGTGGAGTTCCTTATCACTGGAAGCATTCAGACTGAAATTGAATGGCACTTGTCAAAGACATGGCAGAGAGATTGCTGGGGACGTGGGGGACTGGGCACTTGGTGACCCCTCCAGCTCTTTCAAACCCAAGATTCTGTGACAGAGCCACAGGAGTGGGACATTGTATTGGCATATTTGTTACCATCTATCAACATGTAACTCCCAATTTTCTGCCTCATGAGGCTGTTGTCAGCCTGAAGAGGGTTTCAGCGGGATCAGGAAGGGGATAAATCATTTTTTACTTCCGCTAAGGGCGAATATCTCTTTACACTTCTCACCTGAGAGTATTGAAGGGTCAGGAACGAGAGACTTGGATATGGAGAAAGAACTGCTTGTCTGTCTCAGGGAGACCCTGGAGGACGAGGAGGGCTCCTTTGGGCCCAGGTGGGCTCCGGTTGCACCTGGCTGGACAAAACATTCACAGCTGCCTCTGCCGTAGCCCGGGCCGCCTGTGCCGCGATGGCCCCCCGAGGCCGCTCCATCTGCCACCCGGTGTGGGCTGTGCCCTCCTGCCAAGAAGGCAGTGGAAACAAAGGAGGAGACCCCAAGGCGGGCAGTGCCTCCAGAGTCCCGCGGGGTCCCTCAGTCACCGCAGCGGAGTCTGGGGCTGGAGAATACCTGAATTGTTCACATTCTTGACTCTGGCCAGGTGAGCGCAGGTGCACTCAGGTGGAGCCTCCGGCAGGCAGACAGACCTGCTATTGTCGCCCGGCGTGGGGTGGTATATCAAATGCTCCTTAAGAAGGGCTTGGGGCTTGAGGCTCTGGGTTCCCCTAAGCACAGACTTATGAGAAAGGAATGAAGAAATACGGAAAGATTAAAAATGTAGGCTTGTCCTCTGGGGTGGGAGGGAAGAATATTTGGACAACGGAGGCTTACCACTTTCTCCGTGACTTCTCACGGCCGGTCAAATGTGGAAGTAAATCACTTTGCTCCTAGCTTCCAAAACACAAACTTTGGCTTTCACACTCGTTAAACTCTGGAACTAGTTAGCACACCAGGTTTCTTCTGGGATGTCTGTCAAGACAGATTAGCAGCCAGTTGACTGATGCGGGCTCAGTCTGCAGTGAACTTGCACTACTCACCCTGCTCAGGAGAGCTGGCTCCGCGCCCCCTGCTGGCCTTCCTTCAAGTTAGCAGGAAACTCAACGTCATCCTGCCCATGTCGGGTAGGTAGGAATCCTAACATTGACTATTTGAAGAAAATGTACGCACCTACTTATGTTGGTCAAAAGAAACCCACAAAAGGTAACCCAAAAGCTGGTGAGAGTGGATATTTATAGGGGATGGGGGGATTTAGATATAAGGAGTGGTCGGAGTGGGGGAGGGGACAGCGATGCTTCTTCAAAGAATCTTCCTGCACAATTTTAACTTTTGGAACCATCTCAATGTTTGGCTATTTCCAAAAAGCATCAAGTCGACAAGGATGGGGAAAACAGCAAATGAAATACAAGCAAGTGATTGGACCTCCCCGCATTTCATATGAAAAACGTAATCATAATAGAGACGGAAATAAAACTAGCTAATGCAAGCAGCTTTTGAACAAAGTTCCTTCACTATACGTTCTTGATCTAAAAATTAAAAAGAGCTATGAACAAATATCAAGGTCAGTAGTTTGTTTTCCCTACTGGTAAGGGTGAGCAATTGTGAAACTACTGTATGGGTTTTCTAGGATTGGGCAAAACTCTAAGTTAAATTGTGAATGGAATTAATTTCCCACTGTTGGGAAGAGGGGACAGACGCAGACAAGGGAAGGCCTGGGGTGGACTGCTGGCATTGGTTTGAAGAGAAGTAGTGGCCAAAACTTTTGTTTTCCTTACATGCATATTAATTATGTTCCCATTATGCTAAGTACACATGCTGTCATAGGACAGAGGATTAAGTAGATATTCACTATTCTTACTGGAAAACTTTTAAAAGTGAGTTGATCACTGAAAGCAATATTCCAGTAGCAGTAAGCACACCAGGAGTCCAGATTTTGTGGCCTACACGCCATTCTGCACGAGCAGGTCCTGTCCAGACCCCCAGGGAAATGAAGAATTATGGGGTAGAGCACTAGCTAGGCATGGACCAGCGTGCTGTACTAGAGAACAGAACGTGTACGAAAGGCAGAGGGAGATGGAGGACAGGGACGGGGGAGAGAGAGGGGATGGAAATGAGAGAAACTCGTGAAAATGAGGATCTAGGTTGCAGCGTGGCACCTGCTTGTCCAAATCTGAGAATCAAATACCTAGTAATAGTAATGGATTAAAACTTATTCAGTGACATAATTCATTCGTCCACACTGGCATAAATAAATATATATATACAAGTAGTGAATGAAGGACAGGAAACAATGCCCAGGGATTCTAATTGAAAAAGAAATAGGTTAAAAGATAGAGGTAGGAAAAGATCATTGGCAATTGTCAGAGTAATAACACATTTGGTCAAGAATTACCAGTGGATATTAACTCTCATGGGTGTCGTTAGCATTGAGAGAAACAGAATACTTATGTCGTTGTAAACCATCTCTGTATAAATGACTCATTAACTACAAAGAAAAAAGTAGCAGCTTGTGACGTCTTTGGTGAAACCCAGAGGATGTCATGTTCTCCATAAAACTTGAATTAATGTTACCTAGATGGAGACCACCCGGCATGATGAGCATCCTGGTACAATGAGAAGGACACAGCTTTCTCCAGTTCTTTGAAGTTCCACAGCTTGAATTTAATCACGAGGGCCCGTCAGACAAAGCCCAAATGAGAAGCGCCCTACAAACAAACAAACACGCAGGCAAACTGGCCTGCACACCTGAGGTATACCAAAACCATGAAGGGCCAAGGAAGGCCGAGCTGTCCCGGGTTGGACGAGAATAAAACTCATGAAGGCAAACACAAGACATCCTGGAATTAGAAAAATAGCTGTAAGGGATAGCTTGAGACAGCAGGCAGCATTTCAGTCAGACTGTGCGTTAAATGATAGCTGTACGTCAAGGTGACATGTGATGGTTTTGACCATGGCACATAGCTGGTACAATAAAGTTTCTTGGGAAATGTATACTAGAGTACTGGGTAAAGGAACACGATGAATGTGGGTGGGGAGGGAGGAAAGGAAGGATGGAGGGATAAGAGAAAAATGATTAAATAAATGAGGCAAATTACTATCAATGACCCTCCTGGGTAGAGGATCTACAGGCTTTCCTTGTATTTTCTTATAATTTTTTGAGTAGTTTTAAATGATATCAAATTAAGCAGCTCCAAGATAAAAGAAGAAATAACTGTTGTGATGACGGTAATTGTTGCCCCATCCTGCACGGTTTGGGGAGAGTTAAATATCATTTATGTAAGAAAAACTTCCATGTGCATGCTGTTTTTCTGAACATGCTGTATGTCCACACTTGTTATCTCATTTGACCTTAACCAATTAGGAATGGGGATTTTTGTTTGTTTCTTTGTTTTTCAAAGCATTTTACTTGCTGAGGCCCAGAGTTCAACTGCATTAGACAGAAGCAAGATGTACACAGTGTGTAGCGTTTACCTTCGCAGCAGCCAATAGGCGTCGCTTTTCAGTCTCTCCCTGGCCAAGCATTTTTTTTTGTAATGGTACCAAGGTTTAAAACTAGAACCTGCAGCTGCTGAGCAAGCAGCCTACCCTGAGCTATGCCTCTGGCCCTTTTTATATTATCATTTTGAGACAGGGGCTCAATAAATTACTCAGGCTGACCTTGAACTTTCAATCCTTCTGCTCCAGCCTCCCAAGTAGCTGGAATTACAGGTGTGTACTATCATACCTTGCCCAAGCTCTATTTTTTAGGGACCCTGGAGTAGCTATCATTCCATCATATTAGACTTCCCTGAGGTATGCTGAATTAAATATATTCACTTGAAAAAATGGGTAGATAAGGAGGCGGGGAACAGAAAGTGGGCCTCCTGACTCAGCCTCCACCTTCAGGTATTTTCCCCCCACTGGTCAGTCCAGCCTCAAAACTCTTGGACCATTTTCCCACATGAGGACAGACATTAGAATTGACTGACAAGGTGTATGAACTGATCAAATGTTTCGATATTGGGCAGGCATATCTTTAAAAGTCACATCTGTGAGCTTCTAAAATGCTTTCTGCTTCATAGGGATATTTGGAGATGGATTATACCACATCTGGGAATGAACTTTGAGCTTCTTTGGAGAAGTCATTACCCAATCCTCTTCTGCAAATCTTTCCCAGAATTGCCAGGTGGCCAACACGGTATTCATCCTGCAAGACCGACGGTAGCTCTACCCACGCTCGCCCGTGCTATGTCTTAATCACCAGGTTGTCTCTTCCACCTCGCTTTGCTCCGTGAAGATGAGTGAGAGTTCAGGGCTCCTGACCCCGCGTCCAGGGCATTTGCACCACGACGGCTTGGGAGGGCACGTGGCAGTGTGGAACAATAATCATACAGCTACAAAGAAACGCACCTGACCATTCCGCCTTGAGGGATGTGTGTGCGGTTCGGGAGTGTGGCATGTGTGTGCCAAATCTAATTCTGTCTGTCAGCGTTTCCTACAGAAAAGTCCTTGGCATTTTCCTTTTCCAGAAATCTGACAGATGTTGTGTGGGAGAATGCAACTCCACCCATTCATGCTTGGTGCAGCACACCGGCCAACCGCCAGCTAGCCGAGGTCAGGTACTGGTAGGATACGCTGACCTGTCTCAGGAGCTCAGTGCAGGCCTGGGGAACAAATGCGTAAGCAAATTTGAGACTCTGAGTCTCAGAACACTAGCGGGAGTTCTGTGCAGTATGGTGGTCAGTTTCCCCAGCAGCAGGCACTGAGGTGAGGAATTCTGGGAAAGGATTTAGAGAAGAAAGCTCCCCCCAGCAGCCAATCAAGGAGGCAGAAAATATTGGTAAGTCAGGGAAAGAGAGTATGACAGGATACAATTTCATAAAGTAAGGTCACGATGCCAGTCCCAGCCACCACAAAGTTAGCTGTGGACCTTTGAGGGTTTCACAGCGATTGTCCACCACAAGGCAAGGGGCTAGTGTTTCTAGAGTGTCCCCACTATTGCCATCATTGGCCTTGGGTCTCCTGAAACAGTGCCAGCTCTGAGGCACGCTGAGGTCTTTGACTACTCACCTGCTCTCTGGAGGAAGTTTTGAAAGACTGAGGCTTGGGCTGAGTGCAAAGGACTGTGCCAAGGTCTCCAGAAATCTGGATGGAGCTTGGACAATGTCTATAGCCGCTGCTTCCCAAAGCCTTTCCTCCTGCAATATAAATTATAAAGAATCAAGAGAAAAATTGAAAACTCAGTGCTTTCAAATTTATCTGGGTGCCAAGCCTATTATTTTTTCTTTCAATGTTTTTCTGTGTTTCTTATCTTTTCCCTGTGATACATTCTTATTGGAATGTTGTTCCTGTTTTGAAAATTCTGTGTGTGAGTTTGTCTAAGCTGGTCAGTAACTCTCTGATTTGTAGCATATCCCAGTCGATTGGCCTGAATGTGGTTGATTTTATGCAAAATTTTTGAGAGCAGAAGTTTCTTAGTGTCGTTTGGGCAAAGTGACCAGCCCTTTAAGGTTTAAATGGTATTTTGGTCTTGGGTTTTAGGGAACTAAAGAACTTGTGTATCGTAAGTATATAAAAAAGTGAATAGAGCATGTTTACACCTACAAAGAGTGTAAAAATTGTAAGGCCTTAAGTCTGGTGGTGCAGGCCTGTAACCCCAGTACTGCAGGAAGCTGAGGCAGAAGGATCACAAACTCAAGCCCAGCTTGGAAAATTACCTACTTAATGAGACTATCTCAAATAAAAATTTAAAAATGGGCAGGGGATATAGCTCAATGCAAAGGTCATGGGTTCGATCCCCTGCATCACCATATATAAGTGTATATATGTGTGTGTATACATGTGTATACATATCTATATCTATATCTATATACATTACATATATGGACATTTTAAAACATCTTCTTTCTGAATATTCAGTTGGGTACATTCTCGTAGTTCTTTGTTTCTCTGTAACTCCTCTGCTATTTAAGAGACTACAGTCATGCTGAGAACTGACTCTGCCTACTTTTTCCAGAGGGCTGAAAAATTAAGAAAAACTGTTCTGAAGTTAACAACGAATCTCAGGTGTGGGGAGATTGAGTCAGAAAGGAAGAAGGATGGGCAGGGCAGGGAGAAGCCATCACTAGGCCACAAGAGCAGCTAGTCATCGCGTCGCTTCCAGGGCAGCTGCCTGTACTCTGTCCTGTGGGTTTGTAGGGCTAGTGTAGCCCGCGCGATTGTCTCGCCAGCAAGAACGCACGCGGGCATCAGGATCCTTCTGCAGCAATCGTTTATTATAACATTGATGAGAGGAAGACCCCTAGCCCCAAAATGGCACGGTTTATATATCCTTTAGGTTACATCTGGGTGGGGTGTTGGTTCCTGATTTGCAAAGGCCATTCAGGCCATATGATGAGTCCGAATGACGTGACTCCGGGGCTGGTCTTTAGCCTAGGCGCATATGCAGTGGCAATTGTTTGCTAATCAGCCAGCCGGATGCCGGCGCCATCTTGTAATGGCGTTTGCAGGCTCTCTACAGGGCTAGCTCTCCCAGGTCCTGAGGCCTGGGAGTTTGTGTTTTTAACATGCAACCTTTCTAAACGCAGGAAAGGAGGAAATGCATCTTAGTCCCCCAAGTGCCAAAGACTAGAGGCAACTGTGGAGTCTTATACAGTGTGATTCTAAAAATACAAAACCGACCGATTGGCTTTTCGTAATTAGATTTATAGGACCACAACAAGGCCAATACCAAGCTATGATTGTGGCTATCTCTCTGATGATGACAGCCTCAACAGATTTTTTTTTAGGTGATTCATGAAAAAACTCAAACAATGAACTATTATACACGCTCACAGCAGCTGAGGTCTCAGAGGAAACAATGATTTTCCAGAATTTCAATGAGTTTAGGGTGTAACTCCTATCCCAGAGGCAGACAACATGTTCAGTAAGATCTGCTGCCTTAATATGAGGGTTACCACTCACAAACACTGCTGTAGTGTGCACTTTGAGTTTACTATGGAGGTATCATGGTGACACCATCCATCAGTCACTGAGACATCAGTAGTAGTTTTGGGAAAGGTGTCAACATAGCAGAAGGGCAGAGATGGCCAATTTCTAGGCCCTGAGACCTCAGCCTTTGGCCTGCAAGATGCATGCGTCTTTATCTCCACGTACACATCACTGCACTTGTGTGTCTTTGAGTACAGTATACATTTGGCTTTTTTAGGAAAATAGAAGGCACCTGTTTTCTTTTACTGACAGAACAGGTTGTAATTATGTTATACCATTTGCATATATTCTTACCAAATTCACATTGGGCTGAGACCCTATGTAGCTAAGAAGGAAACATATCCGAAGCTATCATCATTCCTACAGGTGAAAAATGAAGTGGTCACGTGGGCTGTGTCATATCAGTGCTCGATTTTCATGCTCTTCTACTACCTCTGGTTGAGCCTCCGGATACTAAAAATATGTGGGAATCCTAGTTTTTGTCTGCATTCCTTTTCGTTTCCCGGAGTGTAGAGTGCCCTCTGGTGGACACTCACCTGGAATTGCGGAGTTGAGGATGCCTCTGGGGCCTCAGGGAAGATCAGGGACCCAAGGAAACCGGCCCACTTCTCCCTAGCAAGCTCTTTTTACGAGTGCTAGAGGGCATACATTATCCAAATCAACCCAGTAGAACTTTCTACACTGATGAGAGTGTTTTACGTTTGTCACGGGAGCTACTCAGTACTTGAAGTGTGGCTCAAAGCGATTTTTTAATAAATGAGGTGAAATTCGCACAACATAAAATTCAACATTTGAAATTTGTAGTGTAATGGTACTGTGGTGTTTAGAATATTCACCCTGGTATGCAACCAGTATTTTTTTCAAGTTCCCAAATCCTTTCATCCCACCAAAAGAAAATTCTATACCTGTTAAGAAGTCGCTTTCCGTTTGCACCCTCCCTTCAAGGCCCTAGAAACCTGCAGTCGGCTTCCTGTCTCTCTGGGTTACTTCTTCTGAATAATCCATGCAAATGAAATCATATAACATGTGACCTGATGTGCCTGGCATCTTTTACTTAACACTCTGAAGCTTCTTATCCATGTTACAGCATGCATCATTACTTCACTCTTCTGGTGGCTGCACAACAGCTCATTTTGTGGACAGACCAAAGTTCAGTTATTGATCTCGACTTTTGGCTAGTACAAATGGTGCTACTATGAACACTGGTGTACCAAGATCTGCTCAAGTGCCTGTTTATTCTTTTGAATATACATCTAGGCCTTACGTTAGTTGGGAGGCATCAACAAACTTTTCCACCAAGAAACTTGACTTCTAATTTTGCACCATTTTAATTATTTAATAGCAATTTTGCAGCCTGGCCTGAAGATTCCTTCAGAGCACCAGAGCAGGGTGCATATAACTGCCAAGGTAATAATGCTCAGTGGTGGCTGTGCTTGGTCCTACCTTCGTGCACAACCTGGATGCAGCTAGTTTTCACTCCCTCTGTCATGACTTCCCCAGCCAAGCCCAGACTGCAGCACAACTTTCCGTTCCGGCCCCAGCCTCCCCTTCACCATGCACCCACCCCTCCTGGTGCTGCCGCTGTCCATCTACACTCTACCCTTCCCACTGGAAGCCCACGATCCTTAGCGTGGCTTGCAAGACACTCTCCCTGTGGGTTGCTGCTCCAGCCTCATCTATTGCCTTCCTTCTGCTCTCTTCTCCAGTAGCGGTGGTCTCCTTGGTCTTTCTCAGACTTGCAAAACCCATTTTGCATTTGTTGCTGTCTCTATCCAAGACGCTCTTCCCAAGGCTAACTGGATGACTGGGTCCTGCCTGCCCTTCATTCGTGTCTCTGTTCAAGTGTCTCGTTGGCAGCTTAGACTTCCCAGGGCCACTGCGTCCAGTAGAAGCCCTTTCGCCACCATCTTCACTCTCTATTCTGGCCCCAGCCTGTCTTCCTTTTCTCCTTCCTTCCTTCCTTCCTTCCCTCCTTCCTTCCTTTCATCTTTTTTTGGTAAGACATGGGTCTCCCTATGTTGCCCGGGTTGACCTCAACCTCAGAACGCTCCTTTCTGTCAGCCACCGAGTAGCTGGCCTTACAAGTCTGTGCCACGGCACCTGGCTTGCCCCAGTCGTTACTGTTCTCCAGAGCATGTGAGCCCCACAGGAGCTGGGACTCTGCATCTTTTGTCCTTCTTTGTATATATTACAGCCACCGACAAAGGCGGAAGAGAGGAAGGAAGGAAGGAAGGAAGGAAGGAGAGAGAGGGATCAGGGAAAAAACACGATCCTGGCAAACTAGCTAGCACGGCTTAAGTCCCTGCCGTCCCTCTGAAACCCGGACTCGATCCTGTCTACTTTGTTAGACTGTTGATCCGCGCGAAGGCTCTCCACAGGGTCTAGTTCAGCCTCAGCACGTGACGGCAAGTGCTCAGTAAGTCCAGCTTCTTACTATACCTTTCTTTTGGAGGCTGTGCCCTAGTCACCTCTGCTCTGTGAGAAGTCTCTAAAAACAGAAAGTGGATCTTGACTGTTTCCCTCCATTTTGCTCACCCAGCTTGACCCAGCAACTTGCCATTTCTGGCCTCTAGATGGCGCTCTCCACTTTTCCTCAGTTAGCCATGTCTGTGTTTATCACTGATTTGCTTAGGGGTCGTACTCCCTTCAGGGCCCCTTATAACTTCTTACCACTTTGTACTTCCGTGAATGACTGGTTTCATACTTAGGGCACAGACTCTCTCTCTCTCTCTCTCTCTCTCTCTCTCTCTCTCGCTCACTCATTCCTTGGTACCCTTCGCCTGTTTTAGAACTGTGGAGTCTGTCAAGACGATTTCACTTTTTTACATCTGAACCTTCAAGCACAAATGGGGTTAGGTGGTTTGCCCAGGAGGATGATGACGGAGGCCCAAGAGACCTGAGAGAATGTGAGGAATCTCACCATGAACATGGCGAGCCATTCTGGCGCATCAATTTTAGGCCTTCGTCATTTAAGCCACTATTTGAGGAGGAACAGGAATATGTTAAAGTGCCTTGTGGTATCCTCATAAATGTTTCAGATGCAATTTTAATCTTCAAGGAAATTTCTTGCTTCTGTTTGGTTCAGTCTGCGTTCCCAGGTCTTCATTTTCTCTTGAGTCAGGCCCGGTGGTGTAGGCCAGTATTTTCTTTTTTATTGACTTATTTTTGACAGGTATGTCGAGTGCCACCATGCCCAGCCTGCGTGGCGATGAGGAATCAAACCCCGGGCCCGGCACTTGCCAGGCAAACACTCTTCACCGCTGAGCTATGCGTGCAGCCCCCTTATATCCCTCTTGTCCCCAGAGGACAAGTTTTCACTCTCTTCTGCTTTATGAGTGCTTCAATGGAACGATCCGAGGTGCACGACTGGCGTACTGTTTGGTGCATAGAATTCTGCGTGCTTTTTGTGATCAGATGCCAGCGAGTTAGCCGATGGGTGTGGCTGATGTGAAACAGGGCCTAATCCTTCAGTTCTTCAACCAATACCCATTCCCATTTTTTAAAAAGCACCATCAAAATAATCAATGGTATTTGAGGTGGGGGGAATACCATAATTATTCTCCAATAATCAACAGTGGGGGAGTATGTTGTACCATGTTCATCTTCATTGTTTTTAAGTAGAGCATGGATAAATGTAGCCTTTAAATTCTAATGACTGATGTTGAACATTCATTAGGAGCCAATCGGTTTATCTTGTTGTTGTTTGTTTTTGTTTTTTGGCATTTGGAGCCAAACGGTTACGCCAAGGTTCATAGCTTCCCAGTTGCTAAAATGTTTGTGCGTGAAAAAAAATGTAGGTTCATTTGGTGGTTTCTACAGTAGGGAGCTCAGTGCCTCTGTGAGGGCTCTATAGTTCGTGCCTGGGGGTGGTAATTATTCTTAATAATAAGGTCCGTTTAAGAATTGGGTAGATGTAGTCTGAAGAGTTCAAAAATTCATCTTGTGGCTGCCTCTGTACTCTTCATCCAAGACTGGCTTTCTCAAGTTACTCTCCTTTTGAGCAAATAAAGTCATAATCATAGGGAAGGGACTTCACCCAGACATCTGCAGGGGGAAACAAGTAGAGCTATTCACCTGTGTAATCAAAGAGGTTCCTGAATTGCATGGGGCACCGAGGTGACCTGGAATCCAGCCACAAGAGCTGCCATATTGGAGGTCCTTCTTGTGATCAGAAGAAACTGATTGACAGGAACAATTGCCCGTGGAGGGTTCTCTGAACTCATCAGCTCCAAGTTAACTTAATTCAGAGTCCCAGGGCAATGCACATCCTCTCTTACGTGAATATACACTCAGGGCAGAAGGAGGAGCCCATGATGAGAGGTGAGGGATGATGGGTAATGGAATACACCGATGGCAAGAGGAAGCTGAGCTCTACTTAGGAGCTAGAATCATTGCTTCAAGGAATTAATTGATCTTCTAGCCATGGACAGTTTCCTTTAGAAATGAGCTAGGAAAATGGATTGTTTGCTGAACACTGAGTTGCTTTGAAAAAATTAGTCTCGCTATTACTCCCTTGAAGGGTGGTCCTGGCCTGGCTTTTATAACAGTGTATGTGTTCTCATGGAGCTAGAGTCTGAAGCTCCTTCCCCTGGCCTCGTAGAACTTGACTCTGACTCTAGGAGGAAGGCGAAAGAGCTTCTGAGCTGAACTATACGCCTCTCCTGGTGACCCTCAGGATCCAGTGAGCCCCACTTGTTCGCTCACCCCTGAGTGACGTCAGTTATAAGGTTGTGAAGATGAGCCTCAGGAGAGAAGCCTCCTCTGGGGGGCTGACCCGCTCAGATGAGGGGGCTCTTGGAATCCATCAAACTGGAGAAAGGACCAATCATCGTCTCTTTCTTCGGACTGGGGGCATTCATCCCTGAGGACAAAGAGGTAGGCAGAACCGCAGCCATTCTTAGCTTAGAATGAACATAAAATATTGCCTTCTTCTGAAGGAACGTCTCGCCCTGATTCCTGCAGCATGGGAGTGCCTCACGTGGGCTCTGGATGGGCGGCCACCGCCCCTGTGGTGTCCTGCAGGACTCGGTCATCTCTGCTGAGGGTCCTCCCACCACCCTCTCCTCCCTTAGCCTTTTCTGTCCTCCTCTTCCTTCCCCCTCCCTCCCTCTCTCCCTCCCTCCCTTCTTCCCTTCCTTCCTTCCCTTATTCCTTCATCTGCTCATGACACACGATGATAAGTGGGAGAGAAACGAGGTAGAAAGTAAGCTTTTGTGACCACAGAGGGCAGCACCCAGGCTTCCCTCGCGTCTGCACATTGTTAAGCCTCACCTGAAGGAATTCCAGGAAGTCGGCTTTCTCCAGGTTTCCCTAGGCCCCCTGAAGGGAACTCAGATGTGACTTCCTGTGGTCCCCAGGTCACCTGTTCAGACTTGCATCTCAGCATTTGCTGCCTGTATCGTGTTTCACGGAGTTTCTCTACCAGACAGAGAAAGCTTGAAAAACCAGGACTAATTTACTACTTTAAACTCTCGCACCCGATTAAGAGAAGCTACAGTATTGCTTCCTTGATTCGCTGCACATTTTCTTTTTCTTTCTTTCTTTCTTTCCTTCTTTCTTTCATCCTTCCTTCCTTCTTTTCTTTGTTTCCATTTCTTTCTGCAACAACCCTTCCTTTCTCCAACAGCGTTATACCTGCTTATTCGTTTTCCCCTGAGTTTCCATCTCCCTCCTCTGCAGAAACTGTTCCATTCTCGGCGACTTTACTTCGTTACTCTGAAACGCTCACAGCACTCTTAACCATTTTTATCTTGTAACTTCTCTCACAGTGGTTCTGGGATAGTTAGTTACTAATAAATAACTTCTTAAGAGTTCCTTCCCCGTCTCCCATAAGCTTCCTGCAGACAAGTCTGACGGGTTGTAAACCTAGCACATTTCTGAGAGCACAGAAGGCGCCGAATGCTGTTTGCTGAATGAATGAATGAATGGATGGATGAATGAAAGCCAGTTCAGAAAAGAAAACTGTGAGCAACCCAGTCATTTTGACGGCCTCAGAGATCAGGTTGCTACAGGGTTGCGAACGCGGCTTCAAGTGAAGGGATGGAAGATGAACTGGGAACAAAGAGGAAGAAAGGCTGGGCACCTCTGGAGACTCTCCCTGGCCTCAGCGCCGAAGCGGGCTCCAGAGGGAACTAGGAGCAGAATTATTTGGCCTGTCTCTCTCACCTCGTCGTGCATTGGGCTACCCTGTTGCTTTCCTTCTACCTTTCACCTGTATTTACATTTCCCTACTTCCGGTTCAAAGCATTTCCTGGCAGGAGTATCGTCTAGAAATGGAGCTGCTTCTCCTCTGTCCGAAACATGTTGGTTTAACAGAAAAGTAAACCATGCAGCTACCACATTTCACTTCCTTTCTCCATGGTTCTACCAGTTTTTGATGGTACCTGAAGGTATTTCTATCTCTTCTTTTGTTACAAATTACAAAGCCACTCAGTTTTCCAAATGCTCTGTAGAGTAGAAGACCCAGCTCGGGAGGCTTGTTCAGACCCGTTTTGTTCAAGATGGAGCGCAGAGTACATGGGGTCTGTGAGTCAGCTTGTCCCCTCAGCTCCTAGTACCGCGCTCAGCCCCTGTTGCGCTGCGCCAAGCTCAAGTGCACGTCTTCTACATGGTGGCGCCCACGGTATGATGGGTAGTTGCCTTAAGGCCCACTTCAGACTTCAGAGCGTAGGCACTAGACCAGCACTGTTGGCCTTACTCGGGAAATTATTAGCAAAGTACACTCACCAAATCACCTGCTTGTGTGGGCCTGGTGATGTGTATTTTAGCAAGTCCTTTAGGTGTTTCTCTTTTTTTTAATTTTAATTTGCCTGTGGTACTGAAGATCGAGCCCAGGGCCTTCACACGGAGCCACATCCCCGGCTCATTTTTGTTTTTGATCTTGAGACAGGTCTTTGCTAAGTCACCAAGTTGCTCAGGCTGGGCTCAAACTTGCGATCCTCCTGCCTCAGCCTCTCAGAGTGCTAGGGGTTCCTAAAGCGTGCTCTGATTTGAGGACCACAGAGGGACTATCCGTCGCCCTTGAACTCTTTCAGAAATCAGTTCTCATGAATAAAGGGGTGTGGGCACTTCATGTAGGTCCCCTAAATCTTGTTATAATGTGGTTCGTCTTCCTTGAGTGTGAATACCCAGCGGCCGGGGTGGCAGCTGGGACTCACTTTCAGTCTCTGATTCTCTTTCAACGAGACAGACAGCGAGCGGCCTGTCTGTCAGCGCACATGCCCTGGCCTTTCTTTGCTGCTCTCGGTTTGCACTTAGCTGCCCTATCCCAGCATCCCAGAGATGAGAGGGGCACAGAAGACAGCGCTTTGTGCAAGCCAGCGCTCTGCTGGGCCCCTGCGCTATGCGTGGCATTCTCGTAACCTGGCCAAGCCACCCAAGCCCCTGTTCTGCCGCGATTCACCTGCGCCAGGTAGACAGTGAGGGATTGTTCGGAGCAAAACACTGTGCAATCAATCGGAGATAACGGAGGCCCAGGGGTCAGGCGGGCTGCCCGGGGCATCTTTCATCTGTGACTTATATTGGTAGGGCGTCAAGTGTGGCATCGGCCCGGCCCTCCTGGTGGTCAATGGCTGCCTTGTTCTGCCCCCACTATCTGCCATCTCTCTGATGTCACAGGTTTCATTTGGATAACCGACTTCAAAGGTGCTTTTCAAATTTTTTTAATTTTTCTATTTCAGGGATAATAGCCCAGCTTTTCAAAAGCATTTTGCTATGCAATCAAGTCAAATATTCTTAAACGCACGGGGCCAAGTGAACTCGGCGCAGGCACAGAGGTTCCCAAAAGGCTTCCAGAACGTGGTGCCAGCCCTGACAGGTGGACAAAGGGAAGCTGTGTTTTCTGTCCTCCTCAGCTGTATTCCTCTATTTTTCAAACCCATTTCTGTGCTGATATGTAACACACATGCGCGTGCGTGCACACATGCGCACACACACACACAATCTCCCACCATTCTCTTTTCACTGTGCAAACTGACTCAACTGAGGAATCCCCCCAAGCACCCCCATCACCACGGTCTGTCATAACCGGGAAATGCAGTCAAACGACTGCTGCCCCGAGCTTTTCTGGAGGCGTCTCTCTCAAGCCCACAGAAAAGGCCAAACTGAGCTCCAGTCTTTAAGCAGGATGGACTCAGGTACTTTAAAGGGCTAAATGTAAAGACCACACGCTCTCCCCCTCTGTGCTTCCCCCTTTCTTCTTCTTTTTTTCTATTATCACTTTCATGGCTGAATGTTCTATCATGGGTTGCCCGGGGCATATGGCAGTTTGATCAGATTTTTTGGCACGGCACGCTGAGCTACCAGATATGATCTTGGGTCTTTACAATGGAGACGCAGATTTCCAGTGAAAAATACTGGCTAACGTGAGTTGAAATATGTTGGTTTCTGGACATCGAGCTAAGTGGCTAGCAGGTGCTATCTCGTTTAACTCTCATCCAGTTCCCACGCGATTACGTGATGGCAGATTTTGTCATTACCACATTTTATGGATGAGAAAATTAAGGCCCAGAGAGGCTTTAAACCCAGAGGATTTGAACCCAGGTCTGTCTGCCTCTGGAGCCAAAACTCGTAGCCAGGGTACTGCGCCACTTCTCTGAGTCCTGCTGCCAGTGACATCTGAGTAAGGAGAATTCCAGGGAAGAGGGAAAAAGAGGGCTAGGATTTTGCCCAGGAATTTTATTTCTCTGGGATTCGGAGAGGAGAATTCTGCATAAGATGAATAGAACCATGTTTTAGGGTTCTCAGCTCCTACTCAGCCCAGGGTCTGTCTCCCCCTGAGACCTAGGCCTCCCCCGATGGTATAAAGAAGATTACATTGTTATTCTAGGTGATGTGTAGAGAGGTGACAGTCTGAGGTCATGGCTAACAAGCTGGGAACAAACTCAACTCTCCAAGCCCCATAATATTAGCATTTGATTATTTTTTGCACTCGGAGTTGGGGGCAGAATTGAATGGGCATCTTATGCTTTAGGAATCTGATGGGAATGAAGCTCGGGGTTGGGGGAGAGGAAAAGGTCCATACGTTATTAGATCAAGAGAAGAATACTCATCCGTAC
This sequence comes from Ctenodactylus gundi, assembly GCA_004027205.1. Classification (NCBI taxonomy): domain Eukaryota; kingdom Metazoa; phylum Chordata; class Mammalia; order Rodentia; family Ctenodactylidae; genus Ctenodactylus; species Ctenodactylus gundi. Next base: position 22,218 of record PVKB01000641.1, on the reverse strand, counting down.
AGGAGTTCTTTAAGAAGTCTCAAGAGAAAAGAAAATAGCAAAACAAGATAGCCAGAAGCAGGAGGAATGCACCTGCAAACTCAAGGCATGAAAGATACACAGAGGTGTGTCCCGTAAGCACTAAGATGGAGCCACTGTGTCACCGCTCCTGGAGGGGGCTGAAATTCGCAAGTAAACTGGAAGGAGTCAGATGACAAAAGACTGGAGTTCTAAAGGTAGATTTTTCGTTTTTCCCCCCAGGGAAAACGCCCCAGCAGCAACAGAGTAATTCTTCTGGGGAAGGCTGAATGTTGACGTAGTAACTGGTCTGTAGAGTAAACAGAACTTCCTAGCGCTCACTGTGTGCCTACGCTTTTTGAAGAAGAGGGACTGCACAGCTGGGAGGGTCACCCACAGTCAGGCTAAGAGGGGGTTCAAGCCCTGGAGAGGGAGCAAAGCCTGAAAAAAGACACCACTGGGCTCTATACACGTGAGTCCCCTCCCAGGGTGGGAAAGGTTGCCCGAGAGCTGGCTGAAAAGACCTACAGTGACTGTTTGAGGAGTCCATAGGAAAGGGGCGATCACTGATCCCAGAAAAGCAGTGTAGCCCGTGATACCGTATAGTTCGAAGCTGGGTATGGTCACAGAGATGCTAGATGAGAGAAGTCAAATCCCAAAGGCCCTACGAGGTTAAAATACCATAAAAATTCAACAACTGCCCTGGTGCAGAATAGGGTAAAGGTGATTTGATAAGCATTTCCTTAAATAATACAAATAAGTCTTAAGGAAGCAAAGTGTGGTGGTGCATATGTGTAATCCCAGGGCTCTGGGAGGTCAAAGCGATAAGAGTGTGAATTAGAATCTGGCCTGGGCTATTTGGTGGCTTAGCAAGATCCTGTCTGAATAGTAAACAAACAATAACACGCTAGTGCTTTTAGGTAATTGTAAGCTTAAAAAGATCCCAAGATGTAATATTTTTCTCCAAAAGGATTTTCAAACTGTATCTGCATGAATGAAGTACAAAGTTTAGGATTAGGAAAAAGGAAACCAACATTTTAATATATACCTTCTAAAATATATTCAAGTATTCATTATTCAAATCTTACTGGTTCTCCATAATGTATACATCTCTTTTTTGAGACTTTTTTAGACTGTCTAATTACTTTTCTCACAGTCATGTAGCCACATAGCAGCAACATCAAAGTCGGGCTCAGGCCAGCTCACCTGGAAAGGCCTGCTGTCTCTCATGTTTCCAGTGAGGCTTGTCCCACAGCGAAGCTTCTACAGCGCTATGTGGGGTGTCAGGAATGTGTGCAGTGTGGAGACTGGGGTGAATAGTTCAATGATAGCAAGTTATGGAGGTCGGTGAGTCTGCACCATGGATACAGGACCAATGGACTCAACATTTGGCCTAGATGGCTTTTCTCCTTGGCTACTTAGGGAAAACTAGGAAGGAACAAATTGCTGGCTTGCTTACAGTCACTGCTCACCAACCTCGAGTCTTTCCTCACCGACGTTTGGAGCAACCTTTGCCCTGAATGGGTGCAGAGAGTGGGAAAAACTTCAAATGCGAGTAGTTTAAGTGCCGGAAGAATTTATTTGTTTCCTGTTAACAACTATAAGAAAAGTCTGCTCCTTACTTCTCTGAAACATCTCTATGCCCTTCATTATTTTATCATGATTGTGAAATTTACCTAGACTCGGACCCCATCCTCTTCCTCCCGTCTGGCTCTGGAGCCTGCAGAGAGCCTTTCCATCTAAGAGCCTTGGAGGGAGAGTGGTCCCTCCAGAGGCTTCAACCAACATCAAAATCTCAAGTATTTCAACACAGAGAAATTGGCCAATTGCTCAGTGTTTTATTTCATCTAGAGCCTAATGAGGCAGGCCTTTCTGACTTGGGCCTGGGCAGAGGAGAAGGAGTTATTTTCAAAATCAGACCCAGCCAGAAGTCATCCTGAAAAAGGCCTAAGGTTTCCTAGTCTGGTAATTCCCCCTCCTGAAGAAACACTGACGTCATGATAAGACTTTTTATAACCACCGACCTCAGGGCCGTATCCTATATCTGAAGACTCAGAAGCCTCCAGGCCTTGGGCCCAGGAATCTGTATTTTCTAAAGTCTCTTTGCTTCTGACACAGGTAGCTCATGGATTTAGTTCACACTACTTTCATCCAACCAGGTGAGACCTAAACCATCCACAGAATCGCTCCTATTTTACAAAACACCCCCAGAGGAAATTGTCCAAGCCACCTCTGCAATTCATTCAATGCTCTCATAAAAATAAACAGCAAAGTTTTTTAATGATTTAGCAAATTTTATTTTAGGAGTGATGACAGTGATCATGCTTATTGTTTATTCGTTTTCCTAGTGTGTATTAACCTGAGCAGTCTGCTAGCTCAAGAGTTCTTACTACAAGATAGGTAAGGCTCAGTACTGACCCTTGGTGCCCTGACTACAGGGGGCACAGACAAGCAGGCAATGGATTGTGGGAGATACCGTGAGAAAGAGATGCACGATTTGGAATATTTAGGTAGAGTTCCAGGTAGAAGCAGCACAGAGAATACAAGCATGTGTGTATTGCACGAGTGAGGACGTGTGCACAGACCCACAGTTTCCTCACAGATCCATACACTGACATCATCTTTTATGTTGGAACACCATCGACTTTTACGTTAGAGCCAGCTGGTCCGGTTGACTTCTTTGTCTTTAGAGGCCTGTTGGACGCCTCCCTGTGGAAATATCACAGCTGCCAGGGAGCAGCTCCAGGGGTGTGTGGACGCAGAGGACCCTGAGGAAAACAGGCCACTCCAGAGCTCGCTGCACCCAGGTGAGCGGAACCCGCACCCTGAGATCAGGAACATGACATTTTTCATTAAAGTTTATCAAATATGGTTCTAGGTCTCCCCTGCCCCCCGAGAACTCACAACATTCATTCTGAATGTCAGGAGAAATGCTTTTGGATGACGGTGCACTGGTACAGACCCACTGTCTGCTCGATTTGCGTACTGAGAAGCGGCTACCTAAGCCGCCCTTGTTTCAGATGGACGAACGATGCAAATAGCCCTGTGTTTTGTGCAGCTTGGATCTATTTCATGGAAATACAGTGGATATCCCGAGGGCAGAAGGGCAGGCAGAGGTTCCGCAAAGCACCGCTGAGGAATTCTTAATGGTGAAATTAATAATAATGGCTTGCCTCTTTGTGTGTGTGTGTGTGTGTGTGTGTGTGTGTGTGTGTGTGTGTATAAGTATGAGCACAGGTATCCTCATATGACTGTGTGCACGAACCCGTGTAAATATACGTAGTATATACTTACCTGTTACTTTTCTTGGCTAGTGGGCTTTTATTTCATTTCATATTTACAATCCTGTAAAGAAGCCAGGGCATGTAGTATTATATCCATTTTTCTAAAATAAAAAGAGCTCAGACAAGTTGATGTCTTATTCCGTAGTCAGCGAGGAGAGCCTGAATTTGAGCCAAACCTTCAGTTTCCAAATCCAGGGTTCTCCGGTACATATCACCTGGGTTTATAGGCACACTCTTGGGCAATCCATTCCCACTGCGTGCCTTCGATGACCTTGCTGCTGTTCAGAGCTTCTCCTTAGTGTGGAGAACTAGCTGAGGACAGTGCTCTGTCGTCCTCTGCTTGAATAAGCTGCACTGGTTCTCACATACCCCTGGTGGTCTATTAGGCCTCCGACTTGCCCTTCTACAAGTGCCCTGGGGAACACTGGCTGGCCGCGGCCTTTGCTGCGGTTTCTCTTACTTTGTGTTGACTACCAGCAGTGGCTCTCTGGCTCATAGACTGATTTTTGTAAATTGCTTGTGCAAGACGAGTCTACCATTAACAAAAGGAACTAAGTGCGTAGTAGGGAAGAAATGCATTGTGGAGTCAGTTGACGAACGGTAAGACAAGGATCGGAAGTCCCCTTCCAGCTCTGCCCATGATGGCTGCTGTCATTTACAGTAATGATTTACATGGATTAAGCCTGATGGCTTCAAAGGTGCTGGGTTGGGGATAATTTTGCCTTTATGAGATGTCACCCAGAGGTCAGGAAATAAATGTCAAAGGCACCTAGGAAAGCCAGTTGAAAAGGTGAGGGGCGTGCAGTCATGCCTCCAGGGTGACCGAGGGTGCTCCCAGAATACCCAGAGCACAGTCTGTACCATTGGTCCTCATCTGTGGGGGGCGGGGAACGAATCCCTGAGAGCCCGTGGTTATTAATGGGCACCAGCTGCTCAGTCGTTATTGCTGTCAGTCACGGTGTCTGCCTCTGCCAGTCTGCGGAGTCGCAGCCTCCGTGGGCAGGGCACAAGGCTGCTGCTCAGTGTTTGCCTTCTCCCGGCCCTCTCTGCCTTCCACACCAACGTGGGCTCACGTGGGTTACCGGTTCCCTTCATTCTAGGGCTTGCCTGGGCGACAACCGATGTCAGACAGCGCCACCTGCTGAGCTAAGGAGTGACGTTCGAAATCAAGAACCTATGAGCATCTTTAATAAATAGAGCTAAACGTTCCTGCTCACTCCTTATCTACTGGCCAGCTGGCCTAGGCGTAAAGAAAAGCTACCTATGAAAACCATTTGAGGTGGAGACAGCAGGGTGGCGGTGTCGGACCGTGGGAGGAAGGAGGGGATGAGTGTTATTGTTTGAAGGATACAGATTTCTAGTTTTGCAAGATGAAGAGTTCCGGGATTGAATGGTGATGACAGTTCTACAACACGAGTCTACTTAATACCATGAGCTGCAGACTTAAGAAGGACTAAGATGAAAAGCTCTAGATTGTACTGTAGTAAGATAACCAAAGAACTGGAAACAAAGAATTGTAAGGAACATGCTTTCATTAAGCAAGGTATCTTATTTTATCATCACAAATAGATAAATGAGAAAACAAACAAATCATTAAATAAATGCAGTTTGAGAGTCTTCCGGGTAGGTGATACCCTGTTCCTGAAAAAGCTCTCATGACTCACTTGCTTATGTCTCATTACGCTTAAAATTAATTTTGAGAGGACACAGTCCACTAAGGAAATGAAATTGTACCAAGTGGTTAGAGTTTGGTCCCCAAATCTCTAGCTAGGTATGCTAAGAACTTAACCTCTCGGAGCTGATTTATTCATTCATCCCTTCCAAAAGAGAGAGAGAGAGAGAGAGAGAGAGAGAGAGAGAGAGAGAGAGAGAGAGCGCTGAGATTCTCTTGGCCGTAAGGACAAGAATTCAAATATTCCTTCTGAAGGTAACAACTTGGCTCAGCTCCTACAACAGCAGAGATTACTGAGACCACTGCCCACCCCCCGCCCCCCCGCTCCTCACACTCAACATTGAACCCAGGGCCTTCACATTGAACTGCATCCATAGTTTCTAAGACTGGACAAGCTTCCTTCTCTTAGCATACTTTTTCTCAAGGGTCGTCCATGCTATAGCACCAGCATTTTGTCTTGCTTTTGTTTTTGGCCAGGAGTAGGAAGAGAGCTTTATTTAGGAAAGGTCAGGACGTTAGATAATTGGAAAGAACAGAAAGAGCAAACCTTCTGCTGCTCCGCAGGGGACCAAAAGAGGGTTGCGCAGCATTTTACTTTTATAAGCCAGCCATACTCCTTCTGTGCATACTGGTAGTATATTTATTTATCTTTTGGTTGGTTGCTGGACATTTGAGATGCCTCCACTTTGACTGTTATGAGTACTGTTGCTCTGAGCATTCATGTACACATTTTTGGTGGGTATACGTTTTCATTTCTCATGGATGTACACCCAGGACTGGAAGTGCTGGGTTACATGATAACTTTTTCTCTCTTTAGGGACTGTTAGGTTGCACCCGGAAGTGGAGGCACTGTTTTGGGACCCCAACCCCTGCTGACTTCTCCCCAGGCTTGTAGACCCTTGTTATCTGTGGCTTGTGTTCTAGTCATTCTGATGGTGCGTAGAATTTCTCCCTATGGTCTTGATTTGCATTTTCCTGATGCTTGTTGACCACTGGTACATCTTCTTTGGAAATACATCTGCTTAGGCCCTTTGCTCATATTAAGATCGCCTTTGTTATTTGTATTATATTAATGTGATAATGCAATTCTACTACCAATTTTTTGTGAGTTTTTTGTTGTTGTTGTTTCTGTTTCTTGGTGGTGTCAAAGACAGGTTTCTTGCGTTCAGGTAATATTCAGGCAAAAGATTATATAAATACAATACAAAGATGAATTTGATTCCAGTGAACTAGAAATAGACTATCCCAAGTGGAGAAAGGGTGTCCGTGGACGTCTCAGATAGTTCCTGTGTATCCTTTTCAGATGACTTGGGTGAAGACCAGTAATAGTTTGGGCCATCAACTTAATCAAAATAGCAACCAATTTAGGAGAAATAAATCACTGATTTCACTAGATTTTTTTTTTTTAGAGGTAGATCCTTGCTCTGTAGCTCAGGCTGGTCCTGAACTTACTAGGTAGCCTATGATGGCCTTGAACTCTCAGTAATCCGCGTGCCTTAGCCTCCCAAGTGTTGGAATCACAGGCGTGCCACCAGGCTTGGCTTATGTAGTTCTAGAGTTCTTTGAGCTTGCTAGGCAAGCAGTCTAACCACTGTGCTATTCTTGGAGCCCGGGAATTGAACCAGGATCCTGTGCTTGCTAGACAAGTACTTCAACTGCTGAGCTATGCCCCTATTAGCTGGATTTGTTTTCTTGTTGTTGTTGTTGTTTTTTGTTTTTTTTTTTTAAGAAGACAGAATGTTTGGCTGCATCACTCAGATTGTTGATAATGACAAATTGTCCAAGGGCCTTGCTATTATCCATTCAACTTATTGACCACACAATCTATTTCATTTGATTAGAATAATACAGTCATTGCTGGTTCCTCAGTTTATATGTGAGGAAGTCGAAGGACTCATGGGCATTTCATGCTGCCTGGCAGAGCCACGGGGGCCGGAAGCTCCACCCGCTAAGTCTCAGGCGGGCTTCTCTCTCCTCGGCTCTCTATGGCTCCGCCTGTGCTTATCCTTTCTGGTGGCCTGCTGAACTTCCCAACTTGTCCTTTAGGAAAGCGAGAACTTCTAAGCAGCGTTCACCGGGGTGGTCGTCGGAGCCCAGCGTCAGGACAGCAGCTCATGCCAACGTGGTCTAAACTCCCTGTTCTTTAGCAGACAGAGCACACCCCAGTTGCGGAGGGCTTCTGTGGGCAGAATCTGTCGGCGAGGCATTCTGGCGGAGGGTCGCTGGCGCACCAGAACAGATGACGGACGGCAGGCAGTCTGTCCCCTTCTCGGGAGTAAGGCAAGGATTCCTTTAACACAATGTGACAACTAATCTCTCTATAGCATCTGACGGAGAGGTTTAATTACTACTGTGGGAAATGCGCACACACACATGCACACACACATGCCAGCGGGGGCTTCTTCCTGATTCTCTCTCAGCACAGACTGGTTTGGTCCTCGGTCCTGCCCCCGTCCCCACCAGTCCTTGGCTTCACCTCTCCTCCTCTTTGTTTCTCCCCTCCTTCCGCTCCTTCGGAGTGTGTGAGCAGGGGCTTCGGGTTGTATGCCCTGAACAGAAGGCCGGGTCCCTCAGGTCTGCTTTCTGTCTGAGCTGCAGCAGCGGGAGCAGTGGTCACGGGGAATGGAGGTGTTTTCACAGCCCTGCTGGCATTCGGATGAAGACCTCTTTGGGAGAGAGTGTGTGTGCTGGGATGGAACCAAAGTCCTGCAGGAGTGGCAGGAGGGACTCGGGGCTGGGGGTGGGCACCCACATCCCTGGCTCTTGTAGCCAAAGAGTCTGCCTCACCATCATGCCAACCGTGTGTAGCATTCACCATGAAAGAAATATTGATGTCTTACTCTACAATGACAAATGCCTAAAGAGGATATCCAATTTAGATTATTTATTTGTATTTAAATATGAGATGGCCAAGTTGATCAGTGTGGAAGATTATTTCACACACACACACACACACACACACACACACACACACACACACACACACTCCTGCCTCTAAGCAAAATAACATTGCAAAAGAAAGAAAGTTTTGGAAAATGCCAATATGAATTTGACACAGTGTGAGTACCAACGTCTTCCTTAGCAAAGCAGCTCCTGGACACCTGTTTGACTTCAAAAGAGTATGAATTAAAGAGCAGGAATCTGAAACAACCCTATGATGTCTCCCCAGCCAGAGTAAAGGAAATGCACAGGGTTCCTTTGCCTGCTCTGGTAATTCCAGGCTCATGTGTGGATTAATTCTCTCCCTGTAGTTGATACCCTACCAATAGCTAGCGAGCGTTTAGGGTTTATCTCATGATTGATGTTCTCATCAGGTACCAGCCCAGAGTCACCTTGAACAGATGAATTGATGATGCTTACGCTGCCACTAAGTGTTTTAATGGAAAGGAAGTTTTTTCGCCTTCCTTGCCTACGCCAGAACTAGCCCTCAGCTTAAGATGCTGCATGGTCTAGACAGGCTTCCGTCTGTGCACGCTGGCATCTTTTCCTCTACCAAATTGCCTAAACCTCTCACCTCCCGACTCCCCATCCCTGCTATGCTGCCTGCCTAATTCCTCAGCATGTTGTGCTTTAGGCTGGATGATATGTGAGCTACCTGTACAGCTCCTGCACAGGGCTCAGACCATGTCACGCTGACTTGATTTTGTCCGTGGTCTAATTGGACTGCCCATTGTCCTGGATATATATACCTGCTATTCAGGGCCAATTCCTTACAAACATATTTCCCTCTACCAAGAACTGAGTTGATTATCCCTCTGGTGCATCTCATGCCCCATCACCTGAGCCTCTGGGGAACAATTTGAATCCAAATCCCAGCACTCAGTGCTCTCCCAGGTAATCAAAATCCTACACATCTTCCAAGGCCTGTGCTTGGTGCCTTCACTGAGCTTTCGTTTCGGCTGTTTGGAGCCTGCTTTGTACTCTGTGTGGAGGACGAGGAGGAGACTCCATGGGGCCCAGGAGGACGACGCGGTAGCTTCAGATTTGTTACTGAAAAGATGTGTGACCTTAACTCTGTCCCTCCGTGTCCTTGGGCCTCGGTTTCTTCATGTGTCAGCGGGATGACTTTGGATCGAATGCCAGAGGGGCTATTTGTTTATCTATTTTGTGGTACCGGGGTTGAGCCCAGGGATCTCACACCAAACTACACCTCCAGTTCATTTTTTATGTTTGATTTTGAGGCAGGGCTTAGCTAAGTTGCTAAGCTAGGTTAACCTTGCTGTCCTCCTGCCTCAGCCTCCCTGAGCACTAGGATTAGAGGTCTATGCCACCAGGCCTGGCTGTGCCTTCCGTGGTAAGCTCACAATTCTGAGTTTCAGAATCAATGATCAACTCTCCCTCAGACCTGCCCGTTTCCGTAGGGTAAGGCTGATGTCTTACTTACCTTGCACACATTCAGCACTGAACAGCCACTTCTTAAGGGAGTAGTGAAAAAAAGTTTCTCGCAGCAGTTTGGTTGATGACATTTTTGTTCTCAGACATGAGTGAAGAGGGGCTTCGGCACTGTTTACTGAGTAGCAGTTTACTAACCCCTTGTGCTGCGCCTACACAGAGCTGGCTTTAGCCGCAATGTTATATGCTGAGATCGTATCTGGAATGAGGAAGAAGTCTCTTCTACCATCCCAATTGTCTCTCTGCACGCTCAAGGGCCACACACTGTTTAAGATAAGTAATAATGTGCTTGCGGTGGGACACTTAAACTTTCTGTCTTCTGCCACAGGAGACACATGCGTTTGGCTTTTCAAGAAAAGCCCGTTGCCTTGCCCTAACCCGCTGGCTACCCAAACACGCTGCACTGGTTGGCTCTGGGGTAGGTGATCACCCATGTGATGTGATTTTGGAAGTGACAGTGGGGCTACCATCTGCCTACCCTTTGTTTGTCATGAAATAATGACTCCTTTGATTTCAAGAGGCTTTGCTCGTACAAGAGCAGCCTGGCAACACGGGAAAGCTCAGGCCAACACAGATGATCTTTTAAGCCAGCCACATTTATCCCAAGCAGAACCCAAGTTTCACGGTGTTGTACACATAAGGGGGCTTCTGTGGTAAACTGAGTTTGGCAGACAATGCTAAGCAGATGTTTTCAGGTACAGGACGTCTCAGAACCTTGGCTAGACTGACACGCATGGTGAATCTTCAAAAAGAGAATGTGAGGGTTACGATTCCCAAACTTTTATGACTATGGAACTAGGAGTCTTCATTATGTTTATTCTTGACTGTTTTCCAAGAGTCTAGTTTTCACTGAACATATTTTGGACAAAGCTGCCACAAGGTGGGTGTTCAAGTTACTGATATCAAGTCCAAAGAAGTGAGTGAGACTGGAAGGAGGGGACAGATGCGTCCAAGACAGAGCGCGGCCCCCAGCAGCTCAGCCGCGTCGGGCAGCAGGTGGAGGCGCCGAGCAGGTGGCGGAGGAGCTGCACCTGATTTGGCGCCGACTCTCTGTCCTCACACTCTCGCGGGTGACCTTGAGGGACAGGAGGAAGCAGTGCCGTTTCCCTAGCACGTTTGCTGCACGCTAGGCTCAGCTGCGAGGCTTCTGGCGCGAGGATGGAAGTAGGTGATGCTTGTCAGGTGCTAAAGCACGTGTAGCTCATTAAATGAGTAGATCACATGTTCAGACTGCGCCGGGTGCCGTGGTGATCAATGGGGAGGGGGCACAGGACAGCCATAAAGCCAATTTCCTGGTAATGTGGCGATTAAAAGTAGAGAATGTTGATTTCCTCCTTGACTTTTCACAGGCTTCTTGGCTCTTTCTGTACGCCAGGTCCCTCAGGCAAACAGGTGGACCACAGTCTGAAAGAAGCGTCCATCCTGCAGCTGACTGAAGCTGTCTCGTGTGGTTGAACAGGCTACGGCACCAGGGGCGAAGGAGAGCCTCAGGGGGGCGCCTGGGAGGAAGAGGAGGGCCAGCAGCAGGAGCCTGGGGCAGCTCTGAGTGGAGGGGCTGCTCACAGGACATGGGAAGGAATTGCAGGGAGCGGGAGCAGGGGCGGCGGGTGCGGGCTGCAGGTTAGAGCAGGTGCCCTGCGTGCCTGGCCCATCCGGCTCCTCTGACCCCCAGGGGGTGCCGTGTCCTCCGGCTCCCAGGCCCGTCCCACCCCGGCCTGCTCACACCCGCTGCTCCTGCTCCGCTCCGCCAGCCCTGTCTTGTCCGGCTTGTCCTTTACCTGAAGTCCTTGCTGTCTCTGCGCTCTCTGCATGTCACAGGCCTCAAAGGCGGGGGACACACCTTCGTCTCTGGAGCGCTAGTCCATCATACCTGCGGGCTGCGTGAATGTTTGTCAGGCCGCAAGTCCCCCGTGCCCTTCCAGCGCATCTCACACGTCGCTCGCGTGACTTCCCGGTGTCAAGACACCTCTCGCAGTGCTGTGCTGTGACTTTCCCTGGCACATTGCGATCTCACCCCTCCCTGGGAAGACGTCAGAGGGGCATCCTTCCTCCCCACCCAGGTGCCCTGCACAGTCCGCAGGGTCTCAAGCGGGGCCAGGTGAGCTATGCGAGCAACAGCCTTGACTTCGCCCACGGACTGGGCACACCTGCCGCTCTGCCGGGCGGAGGGCGGAGAGCGGCTCTGGGTGGCAGGGGTGTCGGAACGCTCGGACGCGGGGGAGCTTATTTGTCTCTTCTCCCCACCTCTAGCTCCCCGGTTGAAGAACAGGGGGCCGAGGTGACTGTCGCCATGGCTAGGGAGTGGGAGCGAGCGCTGGCTACTGGTCCAGGAGGAGGCGGGGTGGCGGGCCTGGGCAGCTCTTCCTCATCTGCGGGGTGGCCGCCCAGCGGGGGGCTAATGAGAAGGGAGGTGTGGGGCAGGGGCTCCAGCTGGACAGGCAATTACGGCAGAACGCGGGCAGCTGCGGGGCAGGGGCAGCAGCAGTGGCTGCTGCCCCCTGTGCCGCAAGGCCCCTCTGTTCTAACGAGGCTATTACTGCCCCATGGGCTGGTGGGACCTCTCGACGGCTCCCAGCCCCGGGGTGTCCTCCACGTCCCTGGAAGGAGGGTGGTCTTAGGCGGGGCCCATATAAGGAAACGGGGCCAGTGCCCGCATCTGCCCAGGTGACCCTCTGCGCGTGGCCTCTGCTGGGCCCCCCGCACGCTCACACCTCTGCGCGCTCTGTTTCCGCCTGCGGACTCCGCCAGCGACCCTGCGGGTCGGCGCCTAGCAGATGTCTGCTTCGGAGTGGAGTTCCAGTTGTCTGAGTTGCTGCATGACGTTCAGATGGGCCGCCTGGCTCAACTTGAGCCCCAGGATCGGAGCGGCCCGGGCGCCTGCCCAGCCCCCGGAGGAATCTGGAGTATTTAGCATCCTGGGTGGTGTGCGCCGCCCCAACTGGGCGGACAGCTCACTGGGCATTTTTGGTAGAAAACTGCCACCTGGGTGGCTCTTAGGACACTTCTGCTGCAGACTGGGGACGCGTTCTAAAGTAGGGGTGCAGGGACCACCGCCCTTCCCGTCCTGCGCAGGGTGAACCCAGGACCTTGGCTGTGAGCCACATGCCCACACCGGTTTCTTCTCGGACTTGCCTGGGCTGGACTTGAACTTACAATCCTCCTGCCTCAGGCTCCAGAGCCGCCGAGAGGCCCCGAAGGACGGCAGCCGCTCTCTTTCCAGTTGTACCCGCCGCCCTGGGCAAAGCCCTGGGCACACTCGCCCCGCACTATGAGCGCATGCAGATCCCCAGGGCCCCGGCCTGTTTCTGGTCGGAGTCTAAAGGCTTCTTTCCTCCCGGTCCTCTCCGGCCTTCCCCGCCCCTAGCCCGATTTTCCTAGGCGGAAATATGAGCCCCTCACTGCCCCGAGGGACCGCAGGGCCTCCCCCGCTTCTCCGGACTGCATCTCCAGGCAGCGTCCCGGGCGGAGCCGCCTCCGTCCCGCCCGGCTCTGGGAACAAAGCCGCAGTGGCCGGCGGAAGCGGCTCCCTTTCTGCAAGGCGCGCCCACCTGCCCACGGCCCGGGGAACGCCCCGCCGCGCGCCCCCGTCACAACAGCTGGCCCGCGTGTCACAGCCAATTAGGGCCGGGAGGGGCGAGAGAGAGGAGTGACACCGTGCTGACCCCCGCGGTCGCGGGCAGATGCGGAGGCCGCACGCGTCCCCCGCACGGCCGCGCCGCTAATTAATCACCTCGGCCGCAGAGTCGCGACAGCGCTTTGCGCGCGGCGACGGGGACCCGGCACCTGCCGCGAGCGCCGCCCCGCGCCCAGCTGCCGGGCCGGACCGGCTGCCAGCGAATCCTCACTGAAGCCGAGGCGGAGAAAAGAGAACGTGGGAAACCGGGAGGAAATTGTTATTGCATTGAAACAAAAGAAGTCCCGGGCAGGCTGGCGGCGCCAGGGAGCGGCGCGCCAGGTGGGGGCACCGAACAGAGCTCGCTACCGCCGCCGCGTGGGCGAGGGCCCGGTGCTGCAGATTTGGGCGACAGGCGCGGAGCCGGCGGGCCTGGGTGCGGATGGAGCCTTCCGCCTCTCAGCGGCTTCTGCGCCAGTCTCATTCACCAGTCACGTGGGGGAAACGGTCACGCGTGTCCTGGTCTAGATACTGTGGCCACCGCTTGCAGTACCTGACTTGGACTGGACCCAGACTTCCAGGCCTCAGCCTTCCGGAGCGCCCCACGCTCGGAACCGGGCCGTGGTTGGCCGTGTGGGTGGTGCTCAGCGCGGTCACTCTCGCTCCCAGGACAGCGCGCAGTGCCAAGCCTACACCTATCGCTAGGGATGGCTCCAGGTGGATCCCGCAGCCTGATTAGGTCGCTGGGTTGCCCGGGGTGGGCTCTCCCTGGCGATCCCCTGCCTCAGCTTCCCGCGTGCCATCGGGCCTGGCTGGCCTTCGAGCGGAATGCTGTGGGATCCCGCGTGGACAAGGCGCGGTCCTCTCCGTCCAGGGCCCCTGCTCTGCGGGGGAGATGGGCACACACCCGGTAGCGGTACTGCAGCCCCATAAAGCTGTGACGTCAGGCAGCAGGACCCGAGGGAGGGGTGAGACACGGAAGAGCGGAGGCGCCACCTTTGATGAGGACGCACACACGTCATCTTGCTGCCCCTGAAATCTTGGGTTATTCTACCTCGTTTCTATCGAATGTTGACGTCATCATGTCAGCGCCACCCGGCTTTTTGTCCCAGGTGAAGTTTGTCCCTGTGGTCACTCACACACTGAAGGCAGGCCAGGCCCCCCGGGGCGACGTGGGACCAGCTCCAGAACTGTTTGTGTGTGGGGAGGGAGGAAGGCCTCGGGGTGTCCAGCGCCGTCCCCACGTGCTCGTCTGCCCTGTGTCCCAGCTGTGGCTCACAGCCGGTGCCCTCTGCTCAGGCAGCCTCGCCCTAGGGCCCACGTGGTAAGCACTGGCGTCCCTTTGAGACGCCTCTGAAGCTGCCTCTCATTCAACTTTCCTCCTAGCAAAGGGCTTTGGAAGCAGGCATAGAAATCTTCACTCTGTGGGGATGGATCCCGTGTGTGTGTGTGTGTGTGTGTGTGTGTGTGTGTGTGGTACTGGGGATGAAGCCAAGGCCATCATACTAAGCTATATCCCAGCCTATTATTATTTTCGATTTGCAACAGGGTCTTTCTAAGTTGCTAGGCTGCCTAGGCTGGGCTCGAACTTGCAATCCTCCTGCCTTAGCCTCTTGGAATGCTGGGATCACAGACCTGAGCCACCAGGCCCAGCTAGGTCCCTTCTGCCATATGAGAAATACCTTCAGGGGCAGTTCAGAGCATCATAGAAGAGTCTGGAAGAAAGTGTTTTCCCATCTACCAATTGGTGAGAAAATAAAAGAGTCTACTAAAAAGTGAGGTGACTTTCAACTGTTCTTCTGATAGTCCTTAAAATGACAAGTTGTTTTTATTTGATGATTTAAGCTCTGATAAAAACAGCCAATGATCTACAGCTCTGAAAACAAATACTCCTAGGAATGTGTGTATGTACACACGTGCACATGTAAATACGTGCGTGTGTATGACTAGAGGTTGAACCTAGAGACACACTCTACCCCTCTGTTTTGACATTTATTCATTTATTTATTTTGCTGGATATTGAACCCAGGGCTTTCGCACTAAGCTACCTTCCCAACTCATTTCTTCCTCTTTTCCTTCTTTGTTTTTTTATTTTGAGCGAGGATCTTACTAAGTTGCTAAGTTGCCCTGGTTGGGCTTGAACTTGTGATCCTCCTGCGTGGATCTCCTGAGGAGCTGTGTTTACAGTTGTGCACCAGTGAACCCAGCTTCAGAGCAAATATTTTGATGATAAATCTCTAATCAAATGTCAAGGGATTATAGGCCTGTTCTCTCTAGACCTGGCTAGGACATGTTGTAAACGTGTTGGAGGATGTAAGTGGGTGTGTGTTGTGATGAGACAGTGTAAATACAAGTTCATCTGGGCATGAGATGAATGTGTATATGCATATGTGTGTAAGTTTGCAGTGGATTGCACGAGTGTGTGTTTGTGTAAGGGGACATGTATAAGTATCTATGCATGGGTGTGAGTGCATGCGTGAGTGAGCAAACACAAGCCTTGGGCTCCTGTGTGTTCACATGCATGTGTGTGTATGCATGTATGTGTGTCCCAGTGAGTACGTAGGAGGGAGTGTGAGGATTATGGATATGTGTCACATGCATGTGACTATGCACACACGTGTGAAGAACTCATGCACATGAGTACACTTATTTGTCTGCATGTGTAGGTACATGGGTGGCTGTGTGCTCACGCATGTATCTTCAAAGGCACTGTGGTGCGTCTCTTGATAGATCATCCAGAAGCCGGCCTCATGCTTATGAGAGCAGGAAGGCAGCAAGTCTTAGCGGAAAGTAAAAGGGCCCTCAGTCAACTTGTTCCTCGGAAAATCTTCAAATGGCTTTTCTTAGACATATGTGTTTTTTTTCCTAATTAACCTTTAAATATGCGATCAAATTAAATATGAAAAAGCAGGCGGTGAGGAATTTGTCTGAAATAGAGGGAGGGGGAATGGACCTTGAAAAAAAATCCCCCCCAAACCCGCAATGCTAAAGAACAGTGACAGGCTAAATGACACCTCAGGGGAGCAGGTGGCAGCCGCCAGCTATGGCAGGGGAGGTCGCGAGGAGCCCCAGCCCTCCTGGTGGTCCGCGAAGACCACATCCTGGACCCTCCAGGTCTCCGGAGCCACGTGGCACCGGCCCGGAGACATGGGGAAGAGATTCCAGTTTGAAAGGCAAAGTCGCCATCTCCTGGCTAAATACAAAATTACAGCTTCTCTGGTGCATTCCCAGAGCAAAATCACCCACCAGGCAAGAGCACCAGCAGGTCCCGCAGGCCTGGGAGCCTGCCAGGATGTCTCTGCGTCACGGAGGTCCTCTCGCTGCGCAGCCCCTGTCCTTCCTAACCTGCAGATTCCTAACTTTCCCTCAAAGACGGCTCTCTCCATTCCAGCTGTTAGAGTGAAGTGTGTCTCGTGCATTTGCCTCTCGCCTTGATCAGATCGTATCACGCATGCGTCTGCTCTTATATTTTTCCCTTATTAGGCAATGTTGCCCCTTTACAAAGGAGTAAAAGAAGTCATGGTCTGAAGCTGTCAGAAGTCTGATTTCTGGAGATTCCTTTCCCTCCCAAAAAAGATGAGATGGTTTGCCTATCGGCCTGGCAGAGGGTGTAGGAGCCAAGCTGGTCCTGCTGGTGCTGGCCTGTGATCTCAGCACTCAGCTTCCAAGCTGAAGTCCAGCCTGGGTATGTTAGCGACTTAGCAAGACTCTGTCTCAAAATCAAAAACTACAGAAGTGGGTGGGATGTAGCTTGGTGTATAGGTGCTGGGCTTGATCTGCAGTACCACTAGAAAGAAGACAGAAAGAAGGCAGAGGGAAAGAGAGGGAGGAGGGGAGGGAGAGAGGGAGCAGGAGGAGGAGGGCGAAATGGAAACTACCTATTTGTTCATGCAGATACCACTGTAAGTTTGATGCTGCTCTGGAGGTGGGCGCAGATGATACCATTAGCCTGGATAAGTTAGCACGACCCAGCAGGCAGGTCACACCTGGAGAAAGCCTTTCACTCACCGATGCCCTGATGTTTTAGGAGTCGCCTCCTTGGGTTTATGGGACAATCATGGGTAGCTTCCATGGCATCCATGAGGGCCAAGGACCTAGTGTACCCCAAGGAGATGAGGAGAACCTTGGCTCCGATCACCAACCAGCGTGACAGGTGTTTAAGCTGGAGCACAGGGCACTTACCATGCAGCAGAATACTGTCGCTATTAAAATGACTTCAGTGGCAGATCACAAAGACTAGCGTGTTGAACTGCTCTTAATGGCACCTTGCAGCTACTTCCTACTTGGTAGACATTATGATTATCTAGAAAGCCGTCTTTAACGTCAGTGCAATCTTCCTAACAACCGCATGATTAGAAACTCGTAATATCTTTATCTTTCAAAAGAGAAAAGTTAAGCTTGAGAAGTCACCACCCTGATTCCCTCTGGTTAACCTGGCACTCTCATACCAGTCTGTCTGGCTCCGGAAATCAAGCTCTCTGGCAGTAGGCCAAGCTTGTTTTATAGAAATATAAAGACACGGAAAAATATTTTCAGACCTTAGTATGTTAAATGGAAAGGCTTTAAAAATAGGGGTATAACCCTGTTGTGCAAAAGAAGTGTGTGTGTGTGTGTGTACGCTTCTGAGTTTGAGAAACAAATAAATAGAAGTACATCTGTGCATGAAGAACTATTAATCTCTGGGGGTGGTGGTGTAGATCTGTAATCCCAGCACTCTGGGAGGCTGAAGCAGCAGGACTGCAAGTTTGAGCCCAGCCTGGGCAAGTTAGTGACTTAGTGAGATCCTATCTCCAAATCAAAACTAACAAGTGGGCTGGGGTGTAGACCTCTGTAAAATTTTCTGAACTGAAAAGCAAACCAGATAACGGAGTAAAGTGTGTAAGAGCCTGTGCTCTGGAGTCCCTTTTGCAGTGTCCACCTCTAGCTCAGCCACTTCTAGCCTTGTCAAGGAAACCCCAGATAGCGACACCTCTGTGCCCCCTGCCTAGGCACTCAGCGGACCAAGAGAGGCAGTGGTGCACTGAGGTGGCTCTCAGGACTCAATCTCTCTTTTCCCCTACCCTCGTGGCAACTTCTGTCTCTGATGGTGGCCACCCAGAATGCACCTTGATTTCCCAGCTCACCTTGCAGGAGGCCAGCGGAGACAGATCCGGTCCCAAGGGCCGCCATGGCTGCCATGTTTGGATCATGACCAGGAACTGGCGTATGGTTAATAAGACAACAGGAAGGGACCCGAGTCGCTGATGATTGCGGAGCACGGGGCACTCCCTGCGCTGCTTACCTTTGGACTCTGTTGACACGAGGGAGAAAGAAAGTCTGGCCTTGTGTTAGCCATTGTTTTCTTGCTTGTTTTGTTTTATTTTTCCCTCTGTGGATTGAATCAGGGCCTTCGTGTTAAGCTACATCCTCAGCCTGTCCTAAAATTGTTTAAAAATGTTTTGAGATAGGGACTGCTAAGTCCTCAATGGGCCAGGCTGGGCTCAAGCATGCGATCCTCAAAAGTGCCGGGATTCCAAGCATGAGCCACTAGGCCCAGCTAGCCACTGTTCCTTTCAACTTTCTGTCATTTACGACACATTGGTTTGCAATGAGTGACCTGCTTCCAGCTGTGTGTCTTGAACTTGAACTCCGTTTTAACTGATAAGGGGTAGGATTGAGTCCAAGGCCTTTGCACTGGGCTACAAACTGGATTCAAACCTGCAATCCAGCTACATCAGCCTCTAGAGTGCCGGACCTCCAGTGTCTCCCTCCAGGGTCACTGCACTGTCAGGGTGGGACACCTGGGTGCGAGCTCCACCTGCTGGGACCTCCCTCCCTGTGGGCCAGTGAACCTTCTCTTGGCCAGGCAAAATGGAGGCAGAATGTCCAGGAGGAGTATGTGACCCCGTTGTCAAACAGCTGTTCCCTAAGGCAGAAGAGACGTGGCTGTCTGGATTTGGAGGAGTGTCCCCTCACTCTGCCTCCAATATCCCTGCCAGGATGACTGTGAGGCCACAGGCACGTTTTCCTGGGAATGTTCGAGCTTCCCAGCCTGCCCCACTTGCCTTGATGCCCTGGTGACCCCCGTGGCTAGGATGAGCCAGTCCTCTGGGTCAGTGTGAGTTTTTAAGGACAGGCCTGTTGGGAGCATCGTCTCACTGAGCACCCTGGACACGGGGGCTTTTCTCCCCCTCCCCAGCTCTGGCCCTTGGGTGGAAGGTTGGTCACAGAGGCCTGCAGGTGGAAACTGATGTCTGTGGTACCAGTAAGGTTGGCAGCTTTCTGTTCAATAGTGCTTGGGAACCACCGTTTTGAGTATTTCCTTGAACTTGAGAAGCTGAGGCAAGCGTGTACCCTTCCAGGCCACACCCTGGGACCCACAGACCCCACGGTGGTCTGTCACATCCTCGGTGATCCACCATACCCTCCCCTGACCATTTTAGGAAATGCTTTTCCTAAAAGCGTTTGAAATCTTCGGATAGTCTATAATGTCTGATACATGAGGCTTTTGGGGGACACCGCAGACTCAAACCACAGCAGTGGGCAAGAGGAGTGAAAAATGATAGTACAAACAGAAGGCACTGAGCATTTTGAAAGTAGCTGTCACACAACACAACGTATTTGTTTTAGTCTGAATCTCTTGGGCCAAAAAGAAAAAAAAAAAAGGCTTTAAGCAGTCATACAGAAAACAAAGGAAATAGTATTTTAAGCCCCCTGTCTGGCTGGACTTGGTGGTACACTGGGAGGCGGAGCCAGAAGGATTGCAGGTTCAAACCTAGCCTGGGCAGTGTAGCACTTTAGTGAAAATCAGGAGAGAGAGAGAGAGGCAACACTACACTTCCTGTCCCCCAGGGCGTGAAGCATCTGCACTTGTGAGTTCGGGAGGATCAGAGGGTTTAAGAGCCAAGTGCCCTTCCTCTGCACGCGCTACTCGCCACACCCCACTGTTCCCTATTCTTTCCTCCCCCTCCCGAGGACCCAGCAGCCCCAACCCCGCCCGGATGCTCCTGTTACCCGCTGTGCTTCGGCAACTCCTAATGCCAGATCTCCCACAAGACCAATTAAACCTGGATCTTCGGAGCTAGGACCCCGGTCTCAGTATTTTTAAAAAACCTCCCAGGTGACTCTCACGTGCAGCCGTGGCCCTGCACCACAGCAATGGTTTGCCAACCTGGTCACACATCAGGACCATCCAGGGGCCTTAAATAAAACGCGGATGCCAAGGGCTGCATCCCTGGAGATTCAGGCAATGGGACGGACGGGGTGGGACTGGGCGTAGGGGTCTTACGCTCCCCGGGGGGTCTGCCGTGCTGAGTGCCAGGACCATGGAGCCCCGGAGGGAGCATGAAAGCAGTTCGTTTTTTTTCTGGGCAACAAAACCACTAAAGCGCTGTCATGGGGCGTGTTTTCCCACACAGCTGGAACAGTGGTTCTCAGCCTCCGGGGCACATCAGAACCTCCTGCGGGAGTTTTTAAAAATGGTCCCGTTTCCTGAGATTTTCGCTCCGTTGTTCGGGGCCCCTGGGCCTTCCACAGCTCTGTCCCTAGGGCCTCTCCGTGATCGCGACGTTCAGCAGGGAGAGGACCGCTGTGTAACAATCGCAATAATGACCATCACAAGGGTCTATAAAAAAATCATAACTGTTCCGGGGAAAGACCGCCTTGGTTTTGGAGGGGGCAGGCTTTATTTATGCCAGAAGTGGCGGACAGCAGTGTGTGGGTGTTTTTCCATTGTTGTGGTTAAGTCCTCCGGGCACTTTCTGCGTCCATCAGAGGAGGAACCGCTCTGCCCAGCCGACCAGCACAGTAAGCAGTCTGGAGGGTGCCCGGTGGGGGCGCATCTGCGGTTCAGCTGTGCCCCATTCTCGACTAGGCCACGTCGCTGTCCTCTGTCCCCTCCCTGCCCTACCTCACCTGCTCTGTGGTGAAGATCTTTGTCAAATTGCTTGCTTGAGGTTGTAAACAAAACGACCCCCCTAAATGTGTTACGGCTGTGACAGGCGTTCTCGGAGATGGCAGAGTCTTGCATGTCAGGGTGACAGTGGCCTCACAGCTGGAGTGCCCCTCCTTCCTCAGGGGCGGCAAGTGCCCGCAGGACACCCACAGGCGGAGCCTCTCTCTCTCTCTCTCTCCAGAGCTGCCTTCTGCCTGCAGAGGAGGAAGCCCAGGCTGCTGGGAGAAGGGCAGAGTGCACAGGGCCCCCTAAGCCCAGCACTGTGGGTATCTGAGGCAGGAGGATCACATGTTCTAGTCTAGTCTGACTATCTGAAAACTAAAATGAAAAATAAAAAATGTCTAGAGCCGTAGAGCCCCAGGACACAAACAAAACGTAATGCCCAGGCTGAACAGAGGCAGGGCACTGCCTGCAGACGCTGTCTGTGGTGGGCGGGTCAGCCTCCCCCGACCCCCGGGCCCTCCCAGCTCTGCCAGCACCGCCCTGACCACTCCGACAGGGTCACCCGCAGGCCGCCTGCCCTGTGCTGTGAGCTCGGGGATGGGACCGCGAGCACGCACTCAGCTGTGCGGCCTGTGGAGACGGCGACCCCACGGACCTGCTTCTCGCAGGCTATCACTCCATCTTTCTGTACTGTTGCTTTTCAACTGGGTCTGTACCGAGAGGCCAACACCATCTCCTTTGCCTCCTGGGCGCGTCGAGGGGACCATGTACCTGCGGGGCCCTCAGTCGCAATGTGAAGGGTGCTGCTCTAGGTTCAGGCGGTCGGGTAGTGCCCGGGAGCACAGCCTCCCTCCCGCCTTTCCCGGGCGGCAGAGCTGGTTGTATGAAGCGCCCATGGCCCCGCAAGCCTGATCCCAGATAACAGCAGCAGGAGAGCCGCCCTTCCCTGCCTCTGCAGAGGCCGTGCTGCGGACCGAGGGTGTCACCCTGACACACATCACGGAGCTCAGGAAACAACCCCCACCTCTTTGCATGAGTTGCTGACGCCTACAGTTTTCCAAGGCCCAGTGGAAATTCTCTTTGTGGTTAAATAACAGTTGGCAGCTGGGGACGTGGTCTTTGGTGAGAACACAGAAATTAGACCAGAAATTTCAGAAAGGAATCGACTCGTTTTCTGTCTGATATAAAAAGCCAAGCAACAAAGTCCAGGATGCAGCCTGGAGTTGCTCAGCCTGGAAACAGTTGGTTCTCAGGGCGGGAGCATGACTTGCTGGCGGCGCCGCGTCCTGCCCCTACCCCCGGGGTGGCAGAAGCACCCCTCAAACCCTGTTATGTGTTCTCTGGGAGGCAGGGGCCTGGAAACCACTGCTCTCCGTTGGCTTAG
>PVKB01000640.1:571458-642187 GCA_004027205.1 Ctenodactylus gundi | reverse complement strand
TCTAGGTTTCTCAGGTATCTATGATTGTGTGACAAATGATACAAAATATTGTGGCTCACAACAACCACTGTCAAATGATTTGGTGGGTTGACTGAACTCAGTTGGAGCTCTTTTGCTCCAGGTGGGTGGCCCTGGGGGCCACCTTCATCTTGAAGTTCATGAGGTCTGGAATGACCCCTCTGTGACTGTCCACATGGCTGACAGTTCCTGCTGACTCCCCATGAAAGAGCCCCAGTTTCCCACCACATGCCTCTTCACAGGACTGAGACATGTGCTGGGATCCACATAAGCCTCCGGAGGCCGGGCCTTCAAAGCTTTGTCACATTCTATGGCGTAAAGCAAGTTACAGGCTCAGATTCAAGAGAGGTGACCGTATCCTCATTCCTGGCAAACAATTAGAGCCTGATCACCTCACCACAAGTGGCCCTTAATGGAAAAAGAGAACCTACTGGCAGCAAAGACCCCAGTGTATGGGCTGAAGATTCCCAACAGACTAGAGCAGCAGAATCTATCAGCTCCCTTGGTAGGGGGATGAGCAACCCAGCGGGCGAAGCCACAGACACCAGAAATACCTTCATCTTTCCTTCAATATGTGAAGTGGTAGCATGGGAGGCCTACCTCCGTGGTCTAGGCAATTTTCGGTCTCCCCTTTCGAGTTTGGATGTTCCTGCTGCAAATAAGGAGTCAAGTCTTCAGTGATCACGAGCACCCACTGAGATGGGGTGAGGATGCTCATTCTCCCTTGCGCCTTGGAATCCCAAACTCTGGACGCATCATCCGATGCCTGTTTTCCACGAGTGTACTGAGTACGCTGCCAAGTGATGCTGTGAACGAAACCAAACAGAGCTTAATCTTAGGGTGGCATTTGTGTGTGGCTAAGTTATGTCTATGGCGCCGTAGACAGAGACACTCAAAAAAGACAGCTTGCTTGTTTTTTAAGTCATTCACCCTCCCCTGCCCGATTTTGCACAGAGACTGCAGGTGTTATATTGTCAGCCCCACAGCGGTCTCTAGACTGGCCTCCCGAGGACCTGTGCACATGCAGAAGGCCAGCTCTATTGGTTTCTGGACAAGTAGGGGTTAGGGCTAGGTGTCAAATGGTTTTAAATACCGCCCCAATAAATAATGTGAAAACCATACCAGGCTTCCAGAAAACGATTCCTCATCCTCAAGGTGATTCCAGAGCACATGGAGAAAGAGCCATCGCCTGAAGCCCCATGGTGCTGGCCAGCACCACTCATGCCTTTCTGCTGGCCACTGTGATCAACCACGGGACCCATTGGTGGTCACCATATAATTTCCTGCTTTCTTTTACAAAGTTTTTCCAAAGCAAATTTAAAATCAAATGGCATCAAACACACAAAAAGATAGCCTCCATATTAAGGCATGGCTGGGGGCTTTTGATAAAAAGCCATGTAGACACATCTGCAGTAAATAACTGAGAAACTCCAGACAAATTCCATCGAATCACAGATTTGTTTATTCATTCAACTAGCATTTCCAGAGCACCTGGTGTGCCACAACCCATGACAGCAGCGACCGTGAGCAAGGTGCCCCCTTGGCCTGAGAGCCTGCAGCCAGGTAGCGACACAGGTGTTGGGGAAGCAGTCACGGATGTGAGGAGGCCCACGGATGAGAGCTGCACAGTGTCCTGTGAGAACTGACTTCTTGCTGCAAAGTGAATGCTATAATTTGTTCTGTGCATCAGTAAAAATCACAATCATTTTGGGTCTACATTTATAAGGTCTTGTCTGAAAAAATAATTGATTTGGAACACACGACTCAAGGGCCCACGCTGCCTGCTGCTGTGTTATGGTTACCCTCTTGGCACACGGTGCCATATTTTCGACAAGCGGACCCAGCCAGCAGAGTCATATGAAAGGAGTTGTCAGTAAATGGACAGGTGAACGCAGATGAAAGCAAATCACCTCTTTATAATGTCACCCTGGAGCCCATTACTCTAGTCACCCACTGTTGCTTAGCACTTTTCTTTTGCCTAAAGACAAAATCATCCTGGGGAGGTGGGGAGGCAGAGGAGACACAAGGTATTTCTCAGGGAATGCAACTAACACCCCAGCAGGACCCTGGAAGGGCAAAAGGCAGGTGACTGCCTCCCTCTGGCTTGGATGTGCCTATCTGTAAATTGGGTGGGAGGGATCAGGTGCCGGTGATGCCTCTGTCAGTATAGTTCTTCAGAAACAACAAGAAAGCAGCTGGGATCATAGTGGAGCAGAGAGGGGGGGTTGGAGGGGTGTACTCTTAGGGAGCAGGCTTTGGCCTTCCGGCCACACAACTGTTCAGGGACCTTTACGCTGCTGCCGGTTGGGCAGGATAGAAAGCTGACCTTATGTGGGCTGGGCAAGGTTGCTCAGGCTACTCACTGCCCTCTCACTGCAAGGCCAGCCCTGTGTCAGGAGTCAATCAGCTCTGGCTTCACCCTGATGAGCCATCAGCCCACCTGGACAAGTGGAAGCAGAGGTGCCTGTGTGCGTGTGTTCTGGAGAAGTAAGGGTCCAAACAGGAGGGGCAGAGCTAAAGGGATATGTAGGTGAGACCCTAGAGTGACCCAGCAGGACGGCCCTTCCCCAATCAAAGGAACTTGGAGGCCCTGGGCTGGGCATGTCAGTCAGTGTGCCCTGATTTGGAACAGTGAACACCCTCATGACACACATCACCCAAGTTGGGTCACTGCATCGGATCCCACTTTCAGAAGAGTGCCTTTTCTGAAATAAATGTAACCACCTCAGAGCTAGGAGACTGGAGGTCCTTCCAGGCACCTTCCCACCAAGGGCAGTCTGGGACCTGAGACTGGAAGCTTGGAGGGGAGTGAGGAGGACAAGAGCTCAAAAGAAAGACAGCTGGCTCTCCTGCCACTTCCCCCTCTCTTTCCCTGCCTCCATCTTCCCTCACGCATCCCTCTGCCCAGCCCACCAGCCAACCTAGGACCCTGCAGGCACCTGCCCTGTAAACACGACAATGGCTTTGCCACCACCAAATTCACATTCTGGGACTATGAGCACTAACCTGAAGGGCAGGCAGAGAGGAAAGGAAGGCGACGGACCCTGAGGGTAAGTGCAGACCCTTGTCCTTCCTGGCCGTGAACGCTGACCTGCACACACCACTCGAACCTGAGGGAACACGTGGGGTACTCGGAGACCTTGAACAACTGCCGAGGCTGCTTCTGTAGCTCTAGGCTGGGGCTTGGGATTCTGGATGTCTTAAGGGCTCTTGGGTGCCACTGCTGGTCCAGGGACCAAACTTTTCATAGAAGGGTCCAAAGAACCCAAAATGCCACCTTCTGAGCCCAGAGCAAAGGCCTTTCCCCTGTGAATGGCTCCTGAGGAAAGATGGGAAGGGAGCCTGCAGAGACCTGTAGCACAGACAGCATTGTCGAAGGCAGCCCAGGCCCCTCAGCAGCTTTGCAGCTCTTTACCCAGGGGCAGCCCTGGAGCTAGAAGTATCTACCAACTGCCAGGGCTGTCTAGACATTTAGCGAAGAAGGTGCTGCTGCCATTACCAAAGCAGAGTATGTCCAGCGGCAGAGACGAACACTTTTATGATGTATGGAGTCTGGGTTTGACATGACCTTAACCTCAAGCCATGAAGTGCATCTCTACACTCAATCGCTTTACCAAGTCTCGACTCATCGCTTCATTCTAAGGTCCTGAGAGCTGCGCCAGCCCTGCGGTCTTCAGGCAGCCGTGGAAAGTCCATTAGTTTGGACCCAACGATGCTTGAACTCTGGCTCTATTCCTAGCAGGCACCTTCATGTCTCTGGGGGTCCCATGTGTACGTGGGGCCAGTCCCACCCTGCTTTCCTTGCAGTATTGTGCTACAAGCAGAGGGGACAGATGTCAAGGTGAGGGGCGTGACAGGTGCAGAGCCCAGTGAGTGTTATTTCACCTTGAAGCAGACCAGTGAGACCCTTAGCTCCCCGTATGAAGGAAGCTGACTGCGAGCCAGCCGTGACCTGTTGTCCTCGGGATTCGGCACAGGGTCATGGGAGCCAGAGTCTTGGGAGCGGAAGACACCAGTCAGGAATCATGGAGGAAAAACATTTACACAAGCATTACTCAAAACCGGTGTCTGGGACGGTGCTGGACAGGCAGGGCTCTCCTCAAATGACACAGCACTACACTTTCCCCTTTCTTTCACACACGCCTCCTGCATGGGGCCTTCGTTTGTACCTTGTCTCCCAGTCTCTGATCTGAACAAACCAGCTCTACCTGAAAAAGCAGTGCTGTCTCTTTAAGCCCCTTGTAGATCTCCCCAGGGTTGGGCATCTCTGGGAATCTGACCCCTATCTGTGGAGAACAAGGAACCATTATCAAGCCCTAACGCGCCCTGCACCCACCACACCTACTTAATTGGTGCTTTACTTGTGCTAATGTTCCAGATTACTCGGGCCTCCCAAAAGTCTCAAGTTGGAAAGTCAAAGCTGCCTCACTGTGAGCCTGAGTGGCTGGACGGGCGTCCTGGGCACGCACATGCACACAAGCAATCCTCCCGGTGTGTGCCAGGGGCACTGGCCTCATTAGCGGTGCTTTTAGCTTATTAGCAATAACCAGCTTCACATGCAATGCTTTTTGAATTTGTTTCTGGAAGCCTCTTCTGAGGCACAGACGAGAATAGAAGAACAAATGCTTTATAAATATTTGCAGAAGCTGGGGAGCACTGTGGCTCAGGGGGTGAGCCTCAGCTAGGACCTGGGTCCGAGTGCCAGCGCTAGCGGTGCGACCTGAGCGTTTCTAAACTTACGTCTTCATAAGCTGACACGATCACATGAAATCATATTGATAAAGCACGCTGGCTGGCAGGGAGAAAACACTGGGAAAATGTTAGCAGTTGCAGACGGCACCCACAGCACACTTTTGATAATGAGTTGGGTGTAACAAGTATCCCAGACCAGCAGGTGTGACCCGGGAGTGTCCCAGCAGGAAAGATGTGTAGCAGCAGAACGCAGGTTTAGGGTCACACCGGTTCCGGCTCTAACTCGGGCTCACCCTACAGGTGCTGATCTTCCACAGCTGCTTCCATGAACGCGGCTAGGAGGAGCTGGGAGGAGCTGGTCTGTCGCCCCCACCAAAGTGCTGCATGATCCTAATTTACAGAAGAACAGGTGAGCTGCAGAGAAGCCTTTCCTGCCTCTATGTAACTGCTTGGTCATGTGACTGCTTTGAAAGACTGAGTTCTTTCAACAGAGACACTGTTCCAGGCACCCTGGGCGGTTTGCTGCTGCTCAGAAATAAACATCTGCATACTTAATGGTTTCTGTCCCCATCACACCACTGGCCATCCCGTAGGAACTAACATTCCTCCTGTCAAACCGCGAGAACGCTCAGAAAGAGCCCGTAGCACTGCTGCTGACAATGTCCCACCGCCAAGGAGACGCGGTGGGCAGCCGCCCCTCGGCAGGAACCCAGCCTCATGCGACCATGTAGACTTCCTCGCTCGGGTCCTTTTCCCCAAGTGGCATGTTCATTTCTCTTCAGTTTGGGAGCATCACTATGTATGGCATACGTGTGCTGGAGCTGCCTCTTTCTGGTTCTCCAGAGCCAGCCATACTCTTGTCTTACTAAGGCCGTTTTCAGGGAAGTCACAAGGATAGTTCCCAGTGAGCCGTGATGGGAGTTATTTACACCACGGCAAATAGCACAAACCAAGGCCGGCTTTCTTTTGTTCTCTCTCTCGCTCTATCTCTCTCTCTCTCTCTCTTTCTATTTCTCTCTCTCCCTCTCTCTCTCTACTCTTTCGGAGATCCAGTTATCAAATATTTGCCAGCACACAGGTACATGAGTGGCATCAATCCCCCTGTCTTCCGCCTGCCTGTGTGCATGTGCAGAACACACCGGATCCACCCCTCAGCCCTGCCACCACCTACCACCCTCACATTCTCTTCCAGACCCACCCTCCCCACCCCCGGAGCTTCTCAATCTGCTTGTCCCTGACAACTGTGGGCAGTCAACACACCACGCTACAAAGGACCGATCACCTACAACAGAACTCCTGTCAAGCAAGCTTCTTTCCCCTTGAAATGAGTCATTTCGGTCTGCTGTTTGTAAAATTGTGTTTATAGAACTTTCAGATCTATGTCTTAAACATGCCTTTACTTGCTAAAAAAAAAAAATTACCCAGTTCCCCTCCACTCCCCCCTCCCATGTCCCAAACACAGTGTGATCATGGCAGTTTTTAATCTCCAGCATTCCCCGGGTCTTGTCAGGCACCCGCATATGGACTGAGTTTTCTTTTAAACAGGGTAAAGTTTCTCATCTCTCGATTCAGTCTTTACAGATCTGACTAGGGCGAAAGGCGCTCGCCACTTCCAAACCAGGCTGCCAAGAAAGGGCCTGGTGGAAGCCCCCCCCCCCAACCCGAACAACCCCGCCCCCACTAAATCCAAGTCTCCTAAGAGGAACGCTGATCTGTGGAGTTAAGTTACAGCCAGGCTGTTCCAACGGATGGTCGCAGACTGTGGCAAGGCCCCCGAGGCTGAAATCTGCGCCCACTCTGCAGCGTGTGCGGGTGACATCCAGCCGAGCCGCCTTGTGGAACCCCAGCCCGTCCGCCCACTGGGGTGCATCAGGGGAATGAATGCGCCTGGGGCTGGTGCGGTCCTGGCGTGGCCCGCCACGTTTCTTTGCGGCACGTTTGTAAATCAGAAACAAGGTTTCACCTAGAAGTCTCCAAGAAGCTGATGCCCTTGGCGCGTTCCCTCTGGGGAGTACCCCTGGCTTTGGCCCGCGCACCGTCCTCCCCAAGATGACGCGCCGCTGAGAGGAAGGAGAACACGGTGCCTGGTCCACTTAGCTTTTACTCAACGATCTTGGAAGCAAAACGAAGAGACCATGGAAAATCTTGCTAAAAATAGTAAATCACTCAAACGCAATAGCTGATGTTTAGACAATTAATTATGCAACAGCAATGTTTTTAATCATCTCTGAAGGAAATTATTTCTCATAGTACTGCAAGAAATCAAGCCAGCATGTCGGCAGAAGCCATTCCGTTCTAAATTCATTGCACAATGCCTGCTGGGGTGCTGGCTTCCGGCTGGTTCTTACTGGGGGCAGTCTGGGTAAGGATGGGTTTGAGGGAGCCAGAAGCCTTATTTTGGCCACCTGGTATCAATGGGTATCAAGCAAGGATCCCTGCAATAAGAAATTCCCCCTACTTACACATGTCGCCTGTTTGTCCCTGTACAAAAGCTGTGTTACCACATATGGGGAGGTGAACTCTCCCAGAAGCCACTGGCATGTGGGTGACAGGCTGGGGACTCCTCAGACCATGAGCAGTTCCCCTTATCCTCACCTTTATCTGCTTCTGACTCTGCCTCAGGTAGACAGTTTGACCTTATGGAATGCTTGGTATGCCAGGTACAGCTCGAAGAGCTCCACTTCCATTCTTTCTTTCTTTCTTTTCTTTTCTTTTTTTTTTTTTCTGAGACGGTCTCACTCTGTAGCCCAGGCTGGTCCTGAACTCACTATGGAGCTCAGGCTGGCCTTCGACTCACAGCAATCCTCCTGTCTCAGCCTCCCAAGTGCTGGGACCACAAGTGTGTGCCACCACACCTGGTTTATGTGGTGCTGGGGAATCGAACTCAGGTACTTAGTGCTTAACTAGTGCTTGCTAGGTGAGCACTTTAACTGCTGAGCCCTTCCTCCAGCCTCTGCATTTCTGTTCTTTTATTATTATTCTGGTGGAGAAATGAACATAACCAAACTCACCATGTCAGCCATTCTGTAGTGTACAGTTTAGTGGCTGTAAGTATGTGCACATTTTTTGTAGGACTACTGGCATCACCCAACTCTAGCACGTCTGTGTGTATGTGGCACTGGAGAGCCACCCAGGGCCTTCACGCTGAACTACAGCCCTAGCCCAGTTTTTGTCTTGATTTTTGAGATAGTCTTACTAAGTTACTAAGTGTCCCAGGCTGAGCTTGAACTTGCTATCCTCCTGCCTCAGCCTCCCACAGTGCTAGGATTATAGTCCTGAGCTATAGGGTCCAGCTAGAACTTTTTCAAATTATTTCCAATGACACACACCTGCTATTTCGCCCTACAAAATCAGGCTTTATTTAAAAGGACACAAGGTAACAAGGTCACCAGCATCTCTTTAAAGAGATGGTGATGGAAGGGAGATAGTATGTTCACAAAAAAAAGATGGAATGGGGGTGAGAGTGGGAGTTGGGGGAGGGTCAAAACAGGCGAGGGGAAGGGATTGTAATTTTGACACGATATATATGTGCACAAAACACTCCGGTTCAATGTAAACATTACATATCACATATGTATAGTAATAAAATAGGGGGAAGAAAAGAGACGGTGATGTTGGAAGTCTAGCTCTGTTGCAAACCATCTGGGGAACAAAGAGTCAGATAAGTCGTGCCCCCCTTTTGCTTAAAGCAGCGTGTCTGGTGACTCTAAACCAGGCACAGCGAAATATTTCTACCATGGGCCATTAGAAACCACAGAGGCTTCGTGGGCCACCCATTCTCTGCACAACGATTCCACTCTGCCCTCACCACCGAGAGCAGCCATGGACCAAAGGAAGCCAGCGGGCCTGGTCGTGCACCATTCGTGGGCCCTGAAATCTGAATTTTACTTCTACTGTGGCAGAATGGACATAACAAAGCATTACCAGCAGGCGCCTGTTTTTAAGGGCATGGTCCAGGGGCACCGAGTACGTTGGTGCGTTTTATGCCGAATGCCACCATCCACTCCTGAACTGTTCTGCTTCCCAAAGTGAAATTCCGTCCCCGCTGGCTACTTCCTCACCCTTCCCAGCCTCTGGTTCCCGCAATCACGCTGGAAATCCTCCCAGCTCTGTGAATTCGACTCTGTTAGGTACACTCACCTGGTGTTTATCCTTTTGTTTCTGGCTTATTGCACTTTGAATTTCTCATCACTTGGCATGTCACCAAATATTATTACCTTGTGGGTTTTTTTTTTTTGTAATGACTTAAAAAGGCCAAAAGCTCTCTTACCTCATGGGCAGGTGATGGGCCGCATTAGGCTGTGGGCCACAGTTTGCCAACCCCCGACCCACGGGCTTTCGCAATGGGAGTGCGACCATCTGCTTTCTCACAAATGCTTCAAATTAGGTGCAGAGAGGCAAGAGACTTGTCCGTGGTCACCAAGTGGCCAGACGCAAGTCAGAAGCGGGACATTCAGGGCCGCTGCAAATAGGACAAAGGAATAATATTCAGACCCCTGAATCTTTTTTTCACCAAAAGTGGCTGCACGTGGTGAAAGTCACCGCTGTTGCTGGTGAGCACACAGAAGAGGTCTCTCCCGGTGTTCCATCCTGGAGACAGGATTGGCAGTGCTTTAGGATCTCTGCTTCAGAAGAAATGTCAAGTATTCACTGGTCCTCCGACTGTCGTTCTAGGCAGTGAAGAGTGAGCTTTATCCAGGCAAACCTTCCTCTCACTGGAACATGCATTT
This sequence comes from Ctenodactylus gundi, assembly GCA_004027205.1. Lineage (NCBI taxonomy): Eukaryota > Metazoa > Chordata > Mammalia > Rodentia > Ctenodactylidae > Ctenodactylus > Ctenodactylus gundi. The sequence goes on along the minus strand of PVKB01000640.1, from coordinate 632,747 downwards.
ACTTTTATATACGGTGACTTGCCAGATGCTTGAGAGACACATTTTGGAGAATAACAAATACTGCTCTCTTCCTTTGTGGTGGTCAAAGGGATTTTGGGTTCCTGGCACTGGACTCTTGGAAACATCTAGCCATATTCTGCTTTCTCCTCCCCAGGAAGTTGGAACTTGCACACGTGAGTTTCTCTGTGGGGCGGGGGATCCCCCAGGGGTCCCTACCCAAACAGGCACCATAACACAGATCGTGCTGATTGTGAGAGCTGGGTTTGAGTGCCTCTGCAGCCTGAATATATCCACCAGTAGCCACGTAAACCTCCAACCCTTTCTGTGTCCTGTAGGTGGCCTTCCACTTCCTTTTCACAACCTCACACCCCAGGAACCGGAAGTCAAGTCTCCTCTTAGTAGAGAGAGGGCTTGTTCCCAGAGTCCTGCTTGACCTTCACAATTTTGGGCGACCACTCTGACGCTGTAGAGTTGATCCAAGCTCCAAAGTTCTCACTTCTGCTCAAGCCCCCTCAGTCCCTGTCGCTAAAGCTCTGCTGCTGCACCGTGATTCTGGGTGCGTCTGTGGATGCTGACAAGGAGGCTCTGCTTGGCCAGTTCCTGTCCCTGGTTCTAGCCTCACAGGGCTCCAGATGGGTTGGATTGTGGACCAGACTTCCATAACCTGAAACAGAGAACCTTTATTGACAACAAACCTCCTCTTTGGGGAAAGGATGAATAACTGAGAAAACTCTAGTTTGGCAATGATTCTGGTTAACTGCGATTTCCAAATTGCATTGATACAACAAACTTTGGGGAAAAGTAACAACAGCAACAATAACAGTAGTAATAACAAAGGGGAGAAGCGGCAGTGGCTCCGGTTGCCACCTGGCAGCTATTAGGTGGGTGTGGTTGCACGAGGTACCCCGTAAGGCAGGGGGCCCCAGCTGTGGGTAGGGACCTGTGCAGGCGCATGGCTGCTGGGACACGGGAGCAGCAGGCAGGACGTGAGCAGTGAGCAAAGCTCTGCCTCCTTAGGCGTCAAAGCCGCTGCCGATAGCACAGGAAACAGAGCTTCGCTCCCGCACCCCCTGCTGCTGCACTGTGCCACAGACATCCTCCAAGAACCCCCCGCATGACAAGTACCTCGCTGCCAATTCGCGGGAGAATGGTCTTCAACCAAACCAGTCTCTGGTGTCAAAAATGCTAGGGATCCCCACTGTAAGGCATGCGTTCTCTAAGGCCTGCAAAGCAAGTGTTGCACCAAGCGCTCAGGGTTCCAGAGACGAGCCCAGCCCTCGGGGAGGCTGCAGCAGAGATGCCACCTGGGCAGCATCCACATATCCAGAACACTGACCCAAGGCAGAGTGTGCTAAAGAGCAGGCAGGAAGAGAGAAAGGAGGTGATTGCTCCCCGCCTAGGAAGAAGAAACAAAGGAAAGCAGGGGTCCGCAGCCACAGTGTCTGCTGTGCTAAATCTTCAGGGTCCTTTTCTAGCCAGACAGTAACCATCCCTGGCCACTGGGCCCACGACGCTACCTCGCTCAAGCTTCCTTAACCCTCAGTGTCCATGGCAGAATCCCAGCTCAGGCTCTTGGCCTACAGCTCTCAGCTGACTCTGCAGGTCCTGCGGGACCAGCGCATCATTTCACCCCATGAGGTTTCCCAGAGATGAACCTAGATTCTAGTCACATGTCCTGCCTTTAGCAATGAATGTTGGCAGACCCACGGGCCCCCAGGAGCTCTCTATCCACAGGAACTGGCGTGTTATTGTTACCCCAGACAAGACAGATGAGTCACTTTGCAGGTTACAAATACCCTGGATCGGGGAAAGAGGAAAGCAGGGAAAACCGGTGACCCAAATAATACTGAGGAAGAGTGGAGCTTGGAGTCACAGTTGGGGCTTGGCAGGAAAGAATTCCTAGTCTTGAGCTTTTCTTTAAGAACTTTTTTTCTTTAAGAACTTTTGTATATTATACTCTATGTTTCCTTAACGCTTCTTGGAAAAATTTTGACAAATTCAGCTTCAGGAAAAAAAATAAAGCTTCTATACAAAAAAGATTATAATACAAATAAATTGTCAAACAAAAAATTATAATCTGAATAATGGAGAGGATGATCTCTACCAAATAATGAAATATTTCAAAGTAAAAAGAGACGTCCTGCACTTGGTACAAGACTTGGTTTGACAGAATGCAGGCCTTACAAAAGGGATCCCTAGCATTTTTGACACCAGAGACTGGGTTAGTTGAAGACCGTTCTCCCATGGATCGGCCGCAAGGTACTTGTCACACAGGAGGTCATTGGAGGATATAATTTTTTTTAATGGCAAAAAAGTATAAGAAGTCCTTTGTTTGAGGCGGGGAGGGGGAAGAAACTAGGGATTAAGCCCAGGGCCTTGACACTGAGCTATATCCTCAACTCATTTTTTTATTTTTGATTTCAAGACAGAGTTTCTCCTAATCATTAAGTTGACCAGGCTGGGCTTAAACTTAGGATTCTCCTGCTTATAATTCCCAAAGTTCTGGGATTACAGGCCTATACCACCAGACCTGGTGAGAAGCAGTTCTCAAGGTGGCAATCAATATAAGTGATATTTACAAAAAATAATCAGTTTACCCAGTAATGGGATAATTTCACATTAAGGCAACTTTCAGACATTTTTTTTTTTTTTACCTCAAAGAAGGCTTAAGAAAATGAGAAACTGAATTTTTAGTAAGTTGCAAGGACAAAAATGCCCATGGTGGGACCGCAATTTGGTCAGTCTTTTTAGGTGACAGCCTTCAACATACACCAAGTATCTTTTACAAATGTGTTGAGCTTATATCACAGCGATTCTACACGTAGGACGTGTCGTAAGGAAAAAAGTATGGTGTGTGCAAAAACTGATTTATAAAGCACATTCACTGCATTTGAATTATAGTAAAAGACAGGGAAGCATCTAAATGACCAAGAGTCAATCAACCAAAATTAAAGATGCAAACAGTAACACAGTATACAACCATTACACTTTTGGAATAAGCTTAACAATATGGAAAGATGTTCACAGTAAATTAAGTGAAGAAATGCATACTGCAAAACAGTGTGACATGGTGACACTTCTGGAAAAAAAAATCCCAACTGTTATTTACATAGAAAGGCATCTGGAAATATGTACTCCGAGGTGTTAATGGAAGCTGTTTCTGAATGAGTGAAATGTGTGAATTGTGTGATTTTCATTACTCTTCTATTTATTTATATTATCTGAATTTTCTTTACCATGGAGAAAAGATTATTTTGAGACTAACAATACATATACAATCAAGGATGGAAATAATACTCACAATAAAGAAGAAACGTCTCAATGATAAGCAGCAAAGGTAGAAAAATGCATGCAAGACGGTGAATTGTACAATAGGCATTTCAACAAGGAGAATTTATCACTAGTTGACAAAGATATGAAAATCATTCAGCACCTTCAGAAGGAAAAAACTGCAAAACTGTGAAACAAAACAAAATGATTTTCCAACTTCCAACTAATTAAAGCATCCAAGTTAAAAAATGACCATTTTTTCTCCCTGTATATGTCTACTCCAGGTATCAGAACCTATGAGGTTCTGTGCTTAAGATATCATGATATAGTACTCTGTAATAAAAATACAATTTACATAAATTTCTATCAAATACCTAAAAAATACATCTGACTTTCACATTTGTGCATTTAAACTGAAAAAGTTGCCTCACATATTTTTTAAAAAAGCTAATACCATGATTAAAAAAACATAAGAGTTTGAATTGGAAGGTATTACATGTCTGCTTTATCAAAATTTTTAATCAGCATAGATTCAAAAACACACGGCAAATCTAACCATTCAGATATCATAGTATTAATAATTGTTGAACATTATTCTAAATCTTTGTGAGAATAGAAAGGATGAGTAGAAATAACTTTTTATAATACTTTATTACGTTATTTCTGTCCTTTTTCCTCTTTCCAGTTCTCTGATGGCCTAGAACAATGTCTGACACACAGACCGCTCTACATACACACATGATGTATGATCAAACATCACATCATATTAGAATTAAAAGAATATAAATTACTTTAAATTCAAATTAGTTTCATAATAATAATTTCATAAATATTTCATAGACTACAAAGAACAGAAAAAATTTTCTGAACTTCAAATACATGTTTTATTTCCTAAAGAAGTATTAGTTTTCATAGATTTCTCCACAGTTAGAGAAAACAGCGATCAAACTCCAGGATGTGATTGGTGGGGTTAAGCTTTCCACAAGTTTTTCCTTTCATTTTGGTTCCTTACTCTCAAAGCAAGAGGGAATTTGGTCTCTTCTCCCCTTGTCTTTCTCCCGAACCCCCTCTTTTGTTCAGTATATTGCACTTCCCAGGTCTTCACTGTGGTGGGACTTTGTCCGGAGGAATCCAGGAGCACTGGTCTTCCCGAGGTTGTCCCCGCGCCAGCGCCTGCCTGCTGCTCTTGGCCCGTAGGACCGTGGGTGCCCACTGAATGTTTGCGGGCTTTGCTGGCTTTCCCTCCAGGCTCAGACATTGCTCCATTGTCTTCTCTTACAGGGAGCCCGGGACACCTGACATGTTTCCCTTGCAGGCTCTTTCTGCTTGAACATCTGAAGAAGTCTTTGTCCAGCCTCCAAGTTCAGTATCTTAACCAGGATATAGCTTAATGTCAGGCATTGCATTTAATTTTTTCCTAATGCCCTTTTAATCTAATGATTGGTCTTTTATTTCTAATGATCTGAGTATATTTTCTATTTCATCTGTTGGGTGCTTAATTCAGAAACATTGATTGTCCCCATGTTGGATCATCTTTGTCCTCTGTAGGCATCGCCCCCTCTTGCTGCTCTAATCTTTGCCTTATTCTGTGTTTACTAGAAATACTTCAGCATTTCTTCCATGTTAATACTTTGATCTTTCAGTGGTATCGTCATCACTCTTTACTCTTAATAAAGAGTTAAGTCATGAGTATTGGTACTTTTAAAGCTTCTCAACACATTTCTTGGCACTGAGATCATTTTAAAAGCTCATTCATTACATCATCCCACCGCTGAGGTCTCACTTTCCTAAATTCTGTCACTAAATTTTTCTGTTCCAAAATGTTCGAAGGTAGCTCCTGGTTGACGCAGTTTTGTAGCGAGAGGTAGACTGGTTGCACACAACCAAATAAGCCCTCCACCCACCTCTTGCAAGTCACGTTTCTTTTCTCTCACCTGTTGTTTTCTCAGTAATGTATTTATATGACTGCCAGGCCAACTATTTTGTTCAAGTGTAAACAGTACAGCTCTGCCCACGTCTGCTTACTCTGAAATAGTGGTAGAATTTACCTTGGTACCCTACCTGGAGCCTGATGTTTTCTGAGCTACCGAGTGGTGGTGGTTTTCTAACTTTTAGAATCTGGGGATGAGGAGATGGGGCAGAGGAAATCAGGGTATGCTTGGCCAATCGACTTCTCGTGGAAGCTTAGGTTCTGCTTCCTCTTTGAGGAATCACACAAAATGTCCTATCTCGAGGTCCACTCCACCCAGCCACTATTCTTGGAGAGTTAGATTTGTACTCAGGAGCTGCACGATCTCAGAATTTTCTGCATTTTTTCCTCAAGATCATGTCTTTTCTTGGCACAGAGCTTAATTCCTTATTTGATTGCTACTTGTGTAAGCTATTATGGTTTTGATTTGTTTGTTTACTAGCTTGTGTATTCCATTAAGAATTGAGGAGGTTGTAGATCCTTCTGTCTTCTTCAGCCAGAATGCTTTCTTCCATTCCAAAGCAGAACACACAAGGCACAGTTTCTCTGCAGGCCCAGGCCTCACTTGAACTCACTGCTGCTGTCCCTCAGACACAGTTGCAGCCCATGCAGTTGATGTGATGCTGAGAGAGGTAGGGAAGCTGTGAGCCCATCATAGGACCCAATGTTTGATGCTCATAGCTTCTGGTTCGATTCCCCGTTTCATGAGGTTGAGATTTAAATATGAATCTCGATGTCCCTCTGACTAGTGGAGAGAAGCTTCTAGAAGGTCATCTATCATTGTTTATGCTCTCTACCAAGTTTTCACTGATGCTGCATCTTTGTTTTGTTTGTTTTAGAGACAAAACAAACTTGAGTCCAGGCTGGTCCTGAATTCACTATGTAGCCCAGCTGGATGAGAACTCATGGCATGGCAGTCCTTCTGCCTCAGCCTCCTGATTGTTGGGATGACAGATGGGTCCCACATGCCCAGATATTATACGGTGCTGGAGATCAAACCTGGGGCCTCATGCTTCCTGGGCAAGCACTCCAATCACCAACCTACATCCCCAGCCCCTGTCATGTCTCTGCTTTTAATACCGAAATGGTCCTTTCTGAATAAAGACAGATACCACAAGGCCCCAGACAGTGAGGCTCAGTGTCACGTGAAAGGCTTGGCAAAACCAGATTCCTTGTGAATATGGTTCTCCCAAGGGAGGCCACACTGGGCATTCATCAAGAAGCCTCAGTCTTCACATCTGCGCAACGGGCACAGTAACTGGTCCATGTGGGATCTTCTTGAAGGCACAGAAAGCCTCATAAAGCCCTTAAAGACTCATAGATCTGTCCCTTTAGGAAGCCCTTGGGGTTTAAAGAGGCTTCAGACTTCCAGTCAAGATGGCAGCCAAGTAGCTATGTAATGTCTCTTCATGGACTCACTTAAAAAGTTGAGACTATAAATAAAAACTGCCTATTCAACTTAGCTATGAGAGAAAGGAGAGCCCCAACAATTGAAAGGAGGCCACAGGAAGATCAGAAATCCTAAAGACACACCAGAGGTGGAGGAAAACAGGAGCTCAGGAAGCCGCCCAGCCTACTGAGAGCAACCCCTAGCCACCAGCACCCACAGGCAGAGGGAAGTCTAGAGCCTGGAACCAGTGACTGAGGTAAGTGCAGACCTCGGAGAAGTGGGAATTGACAGCAGCTGGTAGCCCCAGCCTCCAAAAACAAGCCTGTGGATAATGCAAACAGCAAACACACTATGAGCTTCCCCTGGTAAAGGCCTCCTGGAGCCAAGATCAAAGCAGCACTTGGCAGCCATAACAGGCAGTGGTGTAAGCAGGGGACTTTTTTTTTTTAAGAACCTGAGACTGAACTATTTAGAGTAAAAGCAGGCTCAGAATAGCACATCAGGGTTTTGGGGGTCACTCTTAAATGTTGCTGAGGAAGAAGCTGGCACAAGAGACAGTTATGGAGAGGAGAGAGAGGCCGCCAACCTCCTGAATGGCCCAGGTGGTAGTGGGAGCACCTCTGAAAGTCGAGAGCCCCACCTTCAGGGGAAGGAAGATAGGACAGGCAGGAGAGCTTTGCTGAGGAAACTGGATGTAATCAAGCTATCTCAGAGGCCACTGGACTATTAGGTCCTTCCTCACTGCCTGCTCCTAGCAAAGAACAGAGAAATTTCAGCTCCCCCACCCCACACCCTCATACCCGTTAAAACAAACCTTTCAGCTAGGCCTTTAAAGTGAAGTCACTCAACAACAGAAACATAGAAGAAGTCAAGTCAACAGGACACCACAGAAATGCCTGAGTCCCCAGAAACTAATGTCATGGGCTCTGAAATAGTGGAACTCATAGGGAAGGAAGTCAAAAAGCAAATAAATGAGTCAAACAGCCAGTTTAAGCAAGATATTCTCAAAGAAATGCAAGCAATGACCAGTGGCCTTAAAGAGGAACTTACTTAACAAATTGTGGTCCTAACGAATACAAAGCTCACTGAGCATACAGAAGCCCCAGATAGTAAGTTGGCTGAGGTGAATAAGGAAATACAAAATATGAAGGAACATTTTGATAGAGAAGTGGAAATTCTGGAAAGAAATCTAGCTGAAATTCAGGATATTAAAAATACATTTTTTAAAAAAAGGGAAGTTGATTCAAATATTATGAGGACAGAATTTCAGACCTTGAAGACAAGGCTGAGGAAACAAATGCTATAATTAGGCATGACTCCAAAATTAGAAATGAGCAAAGTAGGTGGATACAACAGCTGATGGATGGTTCAAAGAGTACCAATCTCAGAATTATGAGTGTGAGAGAAAGGATAGAAAATAGCACCTAAGGTATAAAGAACTTATTCACTGAAATCATTCCAAAAAAATCCCATTTTTTTTCCCAAATAAGAAAAGAAATTAATTTTCAGGTACAAGAAACTTATAGAACACCAAATAACCTCAACCAGCAGTGAGACTCGCCATGACACATCCTAATCAAAACCTCAGAAGTACAACATAATGAGAGAATATTAAAAGCAGTAAGAGAAAAACAGACATTATTCTACCAAGGCAAACCCATTCATATTACCACAGATTTCTCAATGCAAACTTTAAAGGCCAGGAGAGCCTGGAACAAAATCTTTCAAACTTTAAAAGGCAGCAAGTATAAACCCAGCAAAATTAGTCCTGAAAAATGAAGGAGAAGTCAAAATTTTTCATGGCCAAGATCCCTAAAGAAATTCCTGACCACTAGCCCAGCATTGCAGAAAATACTTGAAGGAATCTTTGAGAGAGACAGAGAGACACGCAGCACCACAGAACATGGAGGAAAGAAAACATCTAAAGAGAAAGTGTAACAAAAAAAATAGGTATCAATCATTCAATTGATATCCCACTAAAACAGTGCCAGCTTTCTCATAAAATTTCTCTCATATTACTATTCTTACTAGTATATTAGTTTGTAAAACATAATAATCATATTCAACATGGGGAATTGGTATAAAATCTTAATCTGTGAAACTTTTTTGATGTGTGTGAGGTGTATAGACATTTAGCTGGGTTTGGAGTGGTAGAAGGCTGTGCTTTTAATTTGAGATATTATTCTAAAAGCAGTAAGAGTTGACAAGAAAGTGGTTCTTGGGGTTTCTTCCCTGAAGCTGTCATTGAGTGGTAAAGATAAAAGACCACATAGCCTTAACCCCACTGGCTAAGAACTCAGTCTGCTCTTAGCTCAACCTGTGACTCTTGAATTTTACATCTCAATTTCACGCTCTGTAACTAAATTTGTAATAATGATCATACTTGTTTCTTCCTGGTCCTCTCTGAGAAAGAACTCTCTTAAAAATTCTCAAATAACTAAGTATGCCATTTAAAAAAAATAAAAGCTTCCCCTGCGTTTCACTTTTCACTGTTTCATTTCCAGCTCCACTTTACGATCCTCCCCCACAAGCTCCGGCCCATTGCAGCCCCCCAGTCTCCCTGAAGGTACATTAGAAACTCCCGTGATCCAAGCGGGAACGTGCGCTTCACTCCTTTTCCAAGAATGCTCCATTCCCCTTGAAGGAAAGGGAAAGAACAAAACACAGGATTTCTGGCTCCTGGTTCCATTTCCTAGAGGAAATCATTGCCCCATAAATTACCAGAAAAACACTGAGACCCCCAAGGCCTGGAGACTGTGACTGTAACCAAGCCTGAGTTGACAGAGAGAGGACCTCAGACTCGGCCCGGCCAGTGGGAAAGTCTGTCATTCCCTTCATTCTCTGGGGATTAGGCTGTGTGTTCTCTTCTGCGTTTACAATACTGCAGATTCCCGACTTCCCTCACAGTTGACATAAAAAGACCAAACTCCTGGGCTTGCTGGAGCACCCGCTAGGAGTGCTGACTCAGGAACTAGCCCAGGGGGCCCAGGAGGGGAAGGAGCCCCTCTTCCTGTCTCCCGCAGCATGCTGCAGCCCATGTGGCGGTAATGTGACACCCAAAGTCACACTAACTGTTTACATATGACCCAGCAGAGGCAGAGTAGCCCAAACTTCTCCTCCTTCCCGTAAGCCCCAGAAGCACCACCATCCTGTCCCCCACACACTGGGGCGAGTCCCCCAAGCACCAGGGGTGCCTGCTGGCTCAGAAGAGCATGCTTACTAGGCCACAGGAGGATTATCAGCCCCTGTCTATGGGCCGTTAGCCCAGCAAGGCCACAGCTCATTCTCCTGTCAGCCCAGCTACCAGAAGGGCCAGGGGACCGTCCCCCAGTGCCCTCAAGAAACACTCCTTCAATACCGTTAGGACGTCAAAAACTCACTGAATAAGGACCTACGCAACTGAAACCAGAGGAAGACCGAATAAACCTTTAGATTCTGCATGATTTCAGGTGATTGCTTTTCTATTAACCCACTTCACTTGTTCTCAGCCAACTTCCAGTCATGAAAGTATGAATAGTTACCAGAGGCCAAAGGGAAGGAGTGGGGACTAACTGCTACCGGGTGAGAGGCTGAAAATACTTCTGGACTTCCTGTAGGTGGGACACAGCCCAGCACTGTGGGCAGACTAAGTGCCTGGAGGGGCACGCTTTGAAATGATTCGTTTTATATTATATGAACCTGGCCTCACTTTTAAGTAGCAGGGGAAAGGCCTCAAGGGCCACAACTTTGAAGGGAAGAAGATATTTGCCTTTTTGGGTGGAAAGTCTCTCCGGCTTGGGTTTGAAACCTCTCAGGCCCCTTTAGTAAATCAGGACCACGGGGTACATGCAGCCCTAAGGTAGGGAGGGAGGGGAGGAGGAGGACTCGGGGTGTGGCTCTGGGTTCCCTCAGTGTGTGCGTGTGACTGGGCAAGACTTCAGTATGCCCAGACCTTGGTCTCCTCCCCCATAGAAGGGGAGTGGTGTGTCGGAGTGTCCTGTGTCCTTCGCGGGTGACTGAAGAAACAGGCAGAACCAGAAACCATCCAAACACTACACGCGATTACTTGTGACAGTAGAATTGTCTCAGGGTAAAGGACAGGAGCCATCCTCCTCATGAGTGTAAAAGAAACCTATGCACGGCGGATCCCCAAACACTGCACAGATCACAGGAACCCACTTTGCGCAGCTCCACCCCTCCGCGAGGGGCAGCCCAGCGGGCTGTGGGACTCTGATGCACTTCCTTAATCAAAGAAACTATCATGGTGGCAGTTCTGTGCCAGGCTGTCCTGCAGGTGTTGTGGAAACAGAACACAGTGGACCCAAATCTCTGCCCTGGTGGAGCGCCCATTCTGGTCCTGGAGACAGGCAGCTGGTGGGTGGGTGCATGCCCGGGGTGGGGGGCGGCATCATTCCCTCTGCTCCCACTGACACCTTCATCTGGCAAACATCCAGCCACGACCATTCTTTTCTATAAGGCAGCGAATATCATGGGCGACACCAGGCATTTGTGATGGGGAGTCACATTAAGACTTCTTGGAGCAAGAGGGCCACCAATCCCCCTGCCCGTCTCCCCTAAACGCTTCTCTGAGACTAGCATTGTTCCCTTGGGATGTGTCATCTAAAATTCTTGAAGCCACCGGCTTATAATCTCAGCACTCTATGAAGCCGAGGCAGGAGGATTGCAAATTTCAGCAAATAAAAAATAAAAATGCTCTGGGGATGTACTTCAGTGTGGAGTTTCCTGGGTTCAACCTCCTGCAGTTGGGGGGGAGAAGGGGGACTAGAAGCCATTGTCTTTGTGTGAACCGGTTTATCAAACCCCTGATCAACCCAGAAAAGAGGAGAGGTGGTGGCAGATAGAACCCGATGCACACCAGCTGTCCAGAAGACACGAGCTCTGAACAGAAGGCCTGGGACGGAACGTGACATCCGCTCTGGGCCAAGTAAGCTCCAGCGGGCAGAATGCCTGGTGGGTCCCTAAGAAAAGGGTGGAAGGGGGAGGCCGAAGGCGTGCAACATCAGCCCCCAGACCAGCATCCACAGGGTTCCGGCAAGGAACAGCCCTGAGCTCACCACGGTGACCCGAGAGGGGGAAGACGCGAAGCTGCTGACCCCAGTGGCAGCACAGGCCCAAGTGACATCAACCAGACAACTGTCGATCCGCAGCTCTGGGGTCGGGACAAAACCATCCTCCCTCCGCACAGGGTTCTGAGGGACACAGTGGGTGTGTCCCTGGGAGAGGAGGGCCTGGGAAGGTCCCAAAGAATAGTCCAATGAGGAGAGGTGCCGCACGCGGGGTGGGCGCACAGCTTGAGAGGGGCTACAGTGGGCACCAGCTGTACAGGAGGAAGGGAGCAAACAGGAGGCCAGAAGGGAAGTGAGAGACGCAAAGATGGGGCGTGAAGCACAGAGACACAGCTGTGCTGCTCATGGGCCTGGGGCAGCCCGTGCCAGCCCAGGGCTGAACCGGCTTCATCCTCCACCCCCGGCCTGCCCACAGCCCATCAATCCTTCTTTTGTGATTCAGGTACAAGCCCCAGTCCCTCCTCTGCAGCCACTGGGTGAGCAGGAGGCCTGGCAGCATCTGGTGCCCCGGGCATGGAGTGCCGGACAGGGAGGCAGCCTCGCCTGCTGGCACCAGGAGCTGCAAACAAGCAGCTTATCACTGCCCCTTTGTGTAGGAACAATGGGTCCCAAAGAGCCCAAACAGCCAGGGAGAGGAAGTTCCAAGACAATGGCCTCCCACCACCCCCCTTTCCTAGTCTTCATGGAAATGTGCCCACGAGGGAAGAAATCCCAATGTTCTCAAGTCTCAGCGACCCTCGTGGTTTTGGAAGGCCCAAGTTCTTACCTGCTGGAGGGTGGCATTTGCCTCTTCACCTGCACCTGCCAGGGGCCAGCTTTCCCCCTGTCTGCCCAGGTGGCAAGCCCGTCCACGGTCCCTCCACAGCAGCTCCCTCATCTCCACATCCCCATTTCCCGGCTGCCACAGCCTCACCCCGGGTCTAGACTCCCGCTGCCACCTCCCGCCACGCACCTGCATGTGCTTCACGTGCTCCTGCCCGTCTCGTTTCCCTCGCGTCTGCCAGCTGCCAACATGGGTGTTCTATCTGCACGCCTGGATCGGTCTGCCGGGGCTGCCGTGACAAACCACCAGGGGCGGATGGCTTAACCAGGCAGATGTTTCTTCCGCACAGCTCTGGAGACTGGCAGTCCGAGAGTGAGGGGCCGGCAGGCCCAGTCCCTGAGGAGGCCGCCCCCTTGATTTGCAGGGGGGCGTCCTCTTGCTGCATCCACACAGTCCGTGCGTAGGCACCACTTGGGTCCTTGCCTCTTACAAGACACCACGTATGGGACACACTCATGACTTCTGGCTTAATGCCCACTTGAAAGTCTCCATCTGCAATTACAGTTACATGAGAATTAGGGATGCACCCTAACAAGAGTGGGGACACTGTGTCTTCCGTAGTAATATCTCTTTCCACCACCGTCAGCTCTGAATCTGCCCCAGTAAGCTGGCATGGTCTGCAGAGTTCCACATCCCAGCCCCCACAGGATACTTCAATTTTTTTTTTTTTTCTTGAGACAGGGTTTTGCCCTGTATCCCAGGCTGGTCCTGGACTGACTATGTAGGCCAGGCTGGTTTTGGACTCACGAAAATCTTCCTGCTTCAGCCTCCCAAACGCCAGAGGTACAGGGCTACTCCACCATGCTCAGCTTATGTGGCGCTGGGAAATCGAATTTGCAGCCTGCGCATGCAAGGCAAGCACTTTAACCACTGTGCCATTTCTCCAGCCGTGCTTCAATCTTATGTACTGTATTTTTTCCCCAGAACTTTCCATGGCATGATAAAGGTATATATTTGTCATTTGCTGTCTGCCCCTCCCCCAGACTAAAATGCAAGACCATCAGAAGCAGACATTGGTCCATCTCATTCAGCATAGATATCCCAATTCCTGGAGTCGGGCCTGGCACTCAGTAGGTCTCAATAAATATGTGTGAAAAGAGTAAAGGAATCTATTACTTCCACACTGGCCTTTGCCCCCTTTCTAGCCCCACCCCACCCTAAAAATTCTGAGTCCTGTTCATACTGATTTCTGCATTTAGAACACCCTTAAACCCCTGCTTTGTCAAGACACCAATCTCTTCCTCTCCAGTAATCAACCCCAGGGATTCTGCCTGCAGGTGCTTACTAGGGAGAGGTCAAGGCAGGGTTCGGTACCAGGGCACTGCCCATCCAACCCGCCGTACTCTGTTAGAAATACTGTGCGTATGCACCACTATGTGGCCCAAGTAGCCCAGCAACCCCTCCAGTGCAAGGCTGGGTCTTCCCCACCAGCATATCCCAGTACCTGGCACAGAACCTGGCTCTTTAAAGCCTTATTCTCTCATTTATTTGTTTCTCTAAAACAAAGTTATTGAGTTTTTGCAACAGTTTCTCAGGCCGGAGTCAGTGAACTTAGGGAGCCTGATTGGATGGGAAAAATACCACTTTCACCATGACTCATCTTGTACTAATTTTCTGCATTTTCATCAATTATGGACACGGGCTCCATGCCACGGTAGTATTAATAGTACTTGTGACTTTGTCGCCAATGGAAATTGCAGATGGTTTTAGATCACATTAGAACTATAGTAGACGTAAAAATAATATTTATGCATAGGGCAGACATAAAACATAGCATTACCTTAAAATAGCAGACATAAAAATGGCATGACCTTAAAATTACAATAGTTATTCACCCATGCTGAATCTTGCTTTAAGTCTTAATGAAACATTTAAATGTGCACACATGTGCGCACACACACACCCGGGAAGAGAGCAGAGAGAGAGAAGGTGACGGTTGGGATCCAAAATGTCCCAACAAGGCTCATTGTTTGGGGACCTGCCTTGCCATCTGATGGGCTCTTTGGGAAGCGACTGGATCCTATCCTTCATGATGTGGATTAATCCAATATGAAATCACAATCTATGACATTAATGGGAAGTGGTAGAAATAGGAGGCGGGGCCCCACTGAAGGGAATGGGCCATAGTGGGGTGATCCTGGGGGTCGTGTCTGCTCCCCGGATCCTTCCTTTCTAGCTCTTTCCCTCGTCTTCTTGCTTCTTAACCATCAACTTGCTTCCACTGTGACGTTACGCCATGAGGCTCGACCTTGCTGGGCCCTCCGAGTAGCAGAGTCAGCTGATCACAGCCAGAAACTTCTGAAACCATGAGCCAAAATGTATCTTTCTGTCACTAAGCTCCTTGAGTGTTTTTGTCACAGCTAACACAATAGTTTATCACACACTTTTTCTATTTTAACAAGAATTTCAGTGATACTCTAAAGTCCTTGGACCTCAGCTCCATTCTAAGTGTTTTATTTTCTATATTTAAGAACATTATCCTGAGAAGAGGCCCATAGGGTCTACCAAATGGTGAAGGGAGCCCCTAACCCTAGGAGCTAACCCTCTCTAGGATCCAGGTCTACAACCAGAAATCTCTGACCTGTACTCTAGTGGGAAAAACAAAGATCAAATGAATAACTACATTTATCATGACCACTACTATAAGAAAATGTAACAGGGTTGGGGGTACAGGATGATCGGGTAGGGGAAGAAGGACTGTTTTCTAGCGTGGTTGGGAAAGGCTCTGGGAGGAGACGACATTGGCAGAGACCTGAAAACCATTTAAAAAAAAAATTGAGGAAGAGTGTTGCAGACAGACATGATGGCTATGCAAAGGCACTGAAGTGGGCCTGCAGCAGTGTGACTGGAGAAGCTTGACCAGGAAGATGGACTGGGCCAGTCCTGTCAGATGCTGCAGCTGTTTAGTCCCCAAAAGATTAAGAAGCCACCCTAGAATTTTAGGAAGAGAAGGGACCGATCTGATTTATAGTTCGAATGGCCAGTTGGTACCAGTGGTAGTGGCAGCTGAATAGGAGATGGTGAAGATACCACTACAGACAAGAAAGGATGGAGCCTGGGACAAGCTCGGGAGCGCACTGAACGTGGAGCAAGCAGGACTTCTCATGATCCAAAGGCGGAGGGCCAAAGTGACTCCAGCTCGGGGTGGGGCAGCTTGGTGGCTGGAGACTCCAAAGTGGAGAAGCACGCGCACGGCGGAGCGCACTGCTGCCCGTGCCGTCGGAGCAGAGCTGTAAGGCTGAACTTGGCAGTCACATCTGTATGCCGGCCAAGCTCCTGCTGGGCACCCAAAGCCTCACCCTAGCAGTCTGCCCTTGTCCCAACAGCCTAGTCCTCCAACTCCAGCACTGAAACCTAGATCAACCTGCTTCGTCCACGCCGATCTGCTGGAGCTGCCGGTGCTGGCTTCCTTCTCCCTGTGCACCACCGCTCTGTGTTTGGCACATAACATCCTGGCACCCTGTGCCCTGCCTGCTCTTCTCCAGGTAGTGTCTGTCCCTCAGGGAAATAGCAGCCTCTCCTGGTCTCTGGACCCCTGTCTCCTCCCCCAGGTGCGTGAGGCAACGTCCTGGGACCAGTCCCCCTGCACCCAGGTGCCACCCCGTCAGTCTGTGTGTGTCCCTGAGGCTGCCAACAGCCGGAGCCATGGATTTTGAAATCTTTGCTTGGTCATCTCCCAACTTAAACAGTTAGTTTAAAAAATACTAGTTGAGTTATGAAACGTGACATTTAAAAATATCTGCAGAGGGCTCGGGCGCAGCTCGGTAGTAAAGCTTGCGCCTAGCATGCACGATGCCCTCGTTTTCATCCCTAGCCCTGAAAAATAAAACCTATGTAGTTGGGAAATTCTTCTAAGGACATTCTGAAGCCATCTTGTCCAGAAAGCTCAGCACTGAGTTTCCCGAGCAGCAGACGAATCCGTACCAGTGTGCGGGTCGGTGGTAACTTCCTACCTGGCTTTCAGGTCATGCTGGCTTCCTTGGGCGGCCCCACCTCTGCCCCACCATTTCCTCGTGGGGAGGAGCGGGGTGGACTGCCCTCCGTGTCTCCAGAGCTGCTGGCTTCGTTTCCTCTTCTCAACCACAGTACCAAAACACTGGCAATTAGTTCCACGTAACAGTCTTTAATCACAAGTATGTCTCATTTTCCATAAACACTGCAACATGCTCTTCATTCCTACCGTGGATATCCCTAATCGCCTGCCAGATTAGAAATGCACGGCTTGCTCCCAATGTGCCACTGCTATTTTTGTGGTAAAATACAACCCTAAGAATCAAACGCTTTCGATAGAACCAGCAAGTTCAAAAATACCCTCTGTTTATGTAACAAAACTCCCTCCCATCTCAAGTATCCCTGGAGCTCTGAGCGGGCTGTGTCCACAGCCCTGTCCACCGACCTGAGGACTGACGATGGGATCGAGGCACGGCAGCTCCATAAGCCAAGGCACGCTTCTGCCTACTGATCTAGAGTTGTCTTTGGCAGAGGGATACAGGTGGCAGGACAGTGAGGTCGCCCGTAGATCAGCTCTGATGACGCCCCTGATCTCAGAGCCAAAGGTCGGGAGTGAAGCTGCAGAAATTCAAGGTTTCTCCTCCTTCTAGTCCAGAGGATGGGAGGAACTCACCCACCTCCTTCCTCTATGTGCCATGGGGACAGCCACAGGGCCACTTCCAGCCATCCACGGGTGGGGGCTGGCAGGAGAGCCTGGATACAAGGCCTGGCAGCAGGGTATGACAGGCACAGTGGTCAGAACACCTTCCATCCGGTGGGCTCTACTGAGTCCGCTTCTGTCACGTGAAGCCAGGCCAGGCATCCGAGCAAGACAGCGATGGGCTGGAACCCCAGCTGAGCCACGGAGCCATCTTCCACTTGGGCTAGTCTGTTACTTCTCTAGGCCTCAGTGTCCTCATTTGTACAACAGGGACAATACCTCCAGGGCTGGCCTGAAGGCGGGGGGTGAGGGGGGTGTCAAATGGTCCTGAAGTACACGCAGCATTTGCTCCAGAAGTGGCAGCTTTTAATATTACGAAACAAGACTCAAACAGTAAATGGAAGATGTTCACCGCTCTAGGGCCACACCCAAAGAGGGGAGGACAGCCTGCAAGGGCCTGGGCTGCCGCAAGCACCGCAGGCCAGAGCCCCTCCCAAAGAGCTGCGCAGGCTCCGCCTCTTCCTACCACTCACCTCTGGTGTCATGTAGGAGGCCCGCATCGGCAGCCATGACCTGACTTGCCAGCCCCGGGCGGGGTGGCACCCAAGCACAGCAGGGTGGGGGAGTGTGAGTGCTGGGCCAGGCGCGGGAGTGCACTGACGGTTGTGGAGGGGACCAAGGAAGAGTCTGCAGGCCACATAGATTTTCTGCGGCTTGTTGATTTTGGAAGCCCATTTGCAGAACTCATTTGAGGAATCTTTCGGGAGGCCAGTCGCAGTGCGGCGCCTGGAAAAATGAGGCAGAACACTTGTTAATTCCTTCTGTGGCTCTGGGGCCGTAGGGCAGTGCCAGGCACTGCTCCGTCAGCCGCACGGCTCATTCTGTGCCCCTGCTCCTCTAGGCCTTTGGAGGATACAGCAGGGCAGTGATTCCCTGCCCAGGTTACACAAACGGCGAGTGCCTGAACAGACGAGGGAGGCTTCCTAGGCCAGTGGCACATACTAGAAATTAAATGTGATTCCATTCTTGTTGCAATTTCCTGTGTGCATAAGATCGCTTCTTTTCAGCACTGGGATTGAATCCAGAGGGGCTCGACAACTGAGCTACAGCCTGGGTCTTTTTATTTTTTTATTTTGAGATAGGGTCTCACTAAATTGTCCAGACGGACCTCGAACTTGTGATCCTCCTGCTTCAGCTTCCTGATGAGCTGAGATTTCAGGTGTACACCACTGCACACGGCAATATTTCTTAATATTTAAGTGGCGAATGGCATAGCGAGCCTCATAAAATTTTATGAACAGCTTTGCCTTCCAAAAGATGTCAGTCACTGTGCCCACATGCCTGTGTCATCAGCTTCCATTTAGAACAATGACACGCTGGGTGTGTTCTGCTACTGTCACCCAAAATCTAGACTGAAATCCTTGTGACCTTCTACATGGATGAGGCAGAGTCATCCAGTCTCGGTCCCCCTGTAGATGGTGATGTCTGTTAGAACCTCAAACATGATTCCTTTAAGAGAAACAATTTTGCTTTTTTAGTTAGTAAACCAGACCTGCCATTGACCATCAACTTGATCTACCAATTGATTTTAAGCAAAAATCCTCTCGGTCTTGGTGTTGCCATCTGGGAATGTGACCTACTTCATATGGTGGCTATAAACTTTATTTCTTTGGCTCTAAGGTATACTACTATCGAACTAAGGATTTTTTTAATGCCACTATTGAGATCATGAGACAGGGCGTTTATCTCTTAAAATAGGGATGGGCAAACTATCAGCTCGCCATCTAATGTCATATGGCCAATGAGTTAAGAATGGCTTTTATCTTTGTAAATGACTCAGAAAATACTCAGTAAAAGAAGAACAATAATAGCCAAGACAGTAGCACACATCGATGATCCCAGCTCTCTGCGAGACTGAGGAAGGGGGACCACAAGTTCCAGCCCAGCCTATGCAATTTATCAATGTAGTGAGAACAGAACATGTCTCAAAAAAAAAAAAAAAATCAGTATTGTACGAGAAAGGAAAGTTGTATGGAATTGAAGTCTTCCGGTTGGGCTATTGCACAACCCAATGTACCTTCTGTGGGACTTTGGGTCACTATAACTGAGCTAAGTCACTGCCACAGACTGTCTAGCCCACAAAACCTAAGTATTTGCTCTTTGGCCATTTACAGGAAAACACTGCCAATCCCTGGAGTAGAATATCTATTTCGTACTTACGAGGAGGACTCCTTAGGTTTATTCGGACACACAGTTTTCTCATTGTATACTGCCACACACTCTTGATGAAATGAGAATCCAGGTGAGTTAAACTGGCAAAGGAATTCTTGAGTCTCCTTCCTATTCGGGGTCGTATGCTTCCCATCATCTTTGGAACCAAAAGCTGTCACATTTCTGTTTACTCTTGAACACTGTCCAATGTGCCTACTGCAGATGGAATATTTCTTAAAATTCTCATTCGGGGAGTCATGTAGCTTTTTTTGAATACCATCTCTTTATCCCCTCTGAAATTTTGGTCCAAGCTAGTCACCCTGCAAGTGCTGGTGTCATACTCAGGCATGACTGTCTGCATCTGGCCATGACAGCTAGGAAAAGTCACACCCGGTGTCTTAAAAGACACCATGGGCATGTGATGGGGGAATGAGCACGTTGGAATCTATGTAACACAAGCTGTGGTGTGTTGCAGGCAGGGGAACACTTGGTATATGTGAGGTCCCCAGGCTCAATGACTTTTAACTGAGCCCATCTCGCCTTCACAAGGGAGTTATTTGATAAGGATTTTTGGTTGCAAGCCACAGAGACTAGCTCCAACTGACTTAAAGGAATTCTTTGAAAGTCTGGAAGGGCAACTAGGACTATAGCACCAGCTAAAGATTCAAATCTCGGAGAAGACTGGAACCAGGTCGGCTCTTGGGCCCGAATCACAGAGCCAGGGGATGTTTGCAAGTTGATGTCACATCAGCCCATTAGTTCAGGCCTGATTCAAATCAGAGAGCAGCAAAGAAGCTTTGAGGAATGCCATGACCACACTGTGGGTGGGGCAGGAGGGAGGAATGACAAAGGCCAGGAATGACCCGTGGCCACCCACAGAGAGTCCTGAGGGAGGAGGCCAAGCACAGCCTCCAAAGCCATTACTGGAGCCACATCGGTGGTGCAGGCCTAGAATTTCAGCACTCTGGGAAGCTGAGGCAGGAGGATCACAGGTTGGATCCCAGTCTTGGCGATACAGCAACTTAACAGGTCTGTATCAGGTCTTAACATATGTCTAGTGTGGTCCATTGGTGACCACTACACGGGCTGGATGCCTTCCATGGCTCTTTAGAGCAGGGCAGATTTGGCTGCGAAAGTGATGAATCATCAATAAATAAGATCACATGCATGTAGCATTATGAGGCTCTATGCAGTAACTTCTGGGGACCAAAGAGCTCCCCCCACCCCAACACATACACCTGGGGACAGCTTAGACAAGGCAAGATGGCAGGGTGTCCTCCTGAGCTTGGCCACGAGACTGTCCCTGGCCTTGGCCCGGGTGAGAAGGTCATCTGCATTCTCCCTTCATTTTGTACACTGCACCACCACTGAGGAGCCAGCTAGCTCCCGTGCAGTACTAGTCACAATACTTTAAAAAGCCACCACAGAAACAGAGACTGGAGGACTGGAGACTCAGGGGAGTCTCTGCTTTTGCAGTCCGAGTCCAGAGCCTGTCTGCCGCAGAACTCCCTCTTGCTCAGAGACGCCAAGTCTCTTGTTTCTTTCAGTGGGCCTTCCATCCATTGCCTGGGCCACACCCACACCATGGAAGACAATCTAGATTTCTCGGGGTCTATTGACTTAAATGTTAATCTCATCCAACCACCACCCTCACAGAAACATCTAGAACACTGTCTGATCACATCACTTATCTCGGCACCAATGTCCCAGCCAAGTTGACATATGAAGTTAATCACTTAGGGTGGAGATGTATCTAAGGGCAGAAACCAGGGTATCTTCGCTTTGTTTCTCTGTTAATTACTATCTTCATACATGTTGGTTGACAATACTGAATAAAGAAGTCTGTGCTGCATGGCAGACCAGGGGTTCAGCCATCTGCCTCCAATTTTTAAAGCAGGAAGCAGTTTCCAGAGGACAAAGAACTCCAAAAAATCTTCGCATAGGAGAAAGGCTGGACTTGGGCTCTGAAAGAGTGGTGGGGTTCAGAGTGGGGAAGGTATCCATCTCTGCAGGAAGCACAGCACCCGTTCAGCTCGTTTGAGATGCCATCAGGTGCCAGGTACTGAGTGTGTAGGACCCGTGGGGTGCTTAACTGGTGGGACAGTGGGAGATAGAGGCACAGGGGAGGTCAGCTTCTGGACAGCCTTTGTGTAAGCTGGAAAAAGTTCTCTGTTTCTACAAACAGAATACTGTCCAAAGCTTTAAAAACTCTGTTTGGTTATTCTGGCCTCGGTTTGTCTCAAGCAGGGTTGGGAGGGTGGCCAGTCTATTGGGTGGACCTCCAGGGGCTGGTCCCATTGGCCCTCCAGATGGTTCCCATCTTCCAAGCCAATTTACAAGCCTAGATGAAGAGTGTGTGGAGGTCCACACACTCCTGCAGAGGACCAGCCGGGAAGGAGGCCCCCTGGGCAGGAAGATGCTGGGAGGCCCGGCGGGCAGCCAGCCTGCTTGGTGGTATGGAGCAGCCCAGAATTTCCAGAAAGAGAGCCAAGTGTAAAAGCAGCCTTCAGAGCTCCTCTTCCAACCTTCGGGGCAGCCAGGGAACACAGTGCCAGGCACAACACTGACAAAGTGACCCAGAGGAGTCTCAGAATCAACACTCAGCCCCATGGGCCTGGCCACAGGTCAGCAACAACACCAAGAGAGCACTAGCAGGAAGGGAGCCTGCGGTTCCGGATGGGGGCGTGGGAGCCACATCCGCTGACCCAGCACTGAGCACTTCTGCAGGCAGGGGACAGGGATCCAGCTAAGTCTTGTGAACAGCTTCTTTGTGCCACTTCAAGTTGTGCCATTTGTCAGGAGCACAGGTGCTGATATTCACCAGCTCTTCCAGGAAAGACTGGTTTCAAGGAAAGGGTTTTCTGCTACAAAATACGGCATTCATTGATCTACCTCCATGGAAAGCTGGCTCCTTTCCAACAACAGTAACTTAAAACTGTTGTCCTTCCAATGAAGGACATGTTAGCTCAGGTCTGTATGTGAGCTGGGGCAAGTGGACAGCGTCTTGGGCCTGGGAACCCAGTCTCCACAGAGCAATGGGGTAAGGGGCAGTGCTTTACAAACCAGGCCAACTGGAAAGCCATAGAACTTTTCTCCCTGACCTCACGAGGCTTCATCTCAAACCAGTCCCTCTTTCTATTTCTCCAACTCTTTTTGTTCCATGCAAATATTCAACAAATACCTGTTGAACACCTTCTATGCGCCACACGGTTGACTTCAGGATGTCTAATTGAGCAAAATCAATGAAAGTTTCTGCCTTAACAGAGCTTGCGTTCTAGCTGGAGTGGGGTCAGAAGGCAATCAGGACACGAGTAAGTTACAACTGTACATACAGGATTATGTTGACAGGAGACAAGTATTACGAGGGAACAGAAAAGTCAGGGTGAGAGGCGGGGCCCCTAGGAACTGAGAGGACTGAGGGTGGGCTGTGGTAGTGACCAGTAGGAGCCTGCACTCTTGGAAACGCGCAACTCAGAGCTGAGCAAGATCATTGGCCAAGAGCCGGGCTGATGGGCTCCCAAACCCACCTGCCTGCGGGACAGCCTCCCATGGGCTGTGAGAGTCTGGGAGAGTGAGGCTGTGCAAAGGATGCGGGTGCTCCCACCAGCCTGCTGCCTTTGGTTCCTCCTTTGTTAGGCTCAGCCCCACACCCATGCCGATGGGATGATTCGTCCACCATCTCCCGGTTTCCACCGATCTTCCAGTAGTTGGAGTGGCACCTCAGAAACCTCTCGCTTGCCTAAGCCCCACTTGGCATCTGTCTCGTGGAGTCCCCAGGGACAACATCACGGTAGGCCTCTTTAAGGTGAGTCCGAGGTGGAGCCAGGCATGGAGGGGGCAAGTGACAGGTGCCACACTCTCTTGCTTGGGTTGGAAGCTGCTGGCTGGCTCCTTCTTCTGCTCAATTGCTGCCATCTGGAGGGCAATGGGACCAGCCCCTGGAGGTCCACCAAATAAACTGGCCACCCTCCCAACCCTGCCTGTCACCCTTGAAGTGTCTCCCATACATAACCCCATGGTGTCTGTACTGCAGTCATGTCCTGTCGAGTGTGCCGTTACGTGCCCTAGGCCACTCTCCACTGGCCTCCTTCTGCACACCCTGCAGCCCACTCTGCTCGCACTGCACACTGGGCTCTGCCCAGATCCCGACGGGTTCCCAGCCTCCACTCCTTCTGCTCCCAGCAGCATGTCACCCACCTGGGATGCACATGTGCCAGAGGCATTGCTGCTTAGGGGCCAAATGGTACAAGGCCAACACAGGCCCTGAGAGATTCACTGGGACCCACCTCCCCAACACACACACTAGACTAACCTATGCTTTGATCACCATCCCTGGCTCTAGCCCATCAACTGATTCCATCTGTGCCTCTAAGCTCTGTCCCCCTCCAACCCAGGCAGACCCAGTCACTGGTATTCACCTGCGTTTCTCTCTTTGGGTCCTGATTCTAGCTAGACTTCTAGAAGCCCTTCCACCGAAGCTCTCCAGCTCTCTGCTTCTTCCCTTCTCTGTGCTGCTTTTTCCCGGGAAGGGGAACAATAACCATCTGAGAGTGAATGAAGTCTCAAAGGCTTTAATACTGGTAAAATTTCTGGGACTGGGACTCTTCAGCCAGGTGTGCAAGGGTTGGCAGCGTTATCACTGGCAGACAAGCACTCAGCGGTCTGCTGAGCCCTGCAGGGCCTGGGCAATTTGATTCCCTTCTCTAAGCTGCTTTTTCCTGTCTGTCCAGTGGGGAGAATAGAACTTACTACACAGGGCTGTAGCCAAGATTAAGCGAATTAGTAAATTGAAGCCCCAAGCACAGTGCAGCTATGCCCTAAATGCTCTGTAATTGTTGGCCGGAGTTATTAATCCTCTTGTATCTCCCTGTTGCTGCTATTGAAATCAAAGGCCAACTTAAATATCACCCCAGTAACACTTACGGAGTGACTTCTCTGCCCAAGATTCTGTATGGCTTGTTTATTTCTAACTTCAGTCCAAAACAACTTCAAACTCGCAGAAAAAAAGAGACTAAAGGACGCCCAAATCCCTCTACCCACAGGTATCAGCCTTGCCACTTGATGCTCCTTTTTCCTCTCTCCTCCCCTCCCCTTCTTCTCCCCTCCTCTGTCCTCCCCTCCCCTCTCCTCCTCTTCTTTCCTTGCCCCGCCCTCTCCCTTATTTGCTGCAGGCTCCGTGGTCCTTGATTCATTATGCATCCGTCTGAATTTCTAAGAGCTGGAAGATTCTCTTAGGTCACTGCAGCACAGCTGCCACATTTAAGAATTCAGCATTGATATGTGTGTTACCCATTCTCCAGTCTTGTCTGCTGTCCCAGTTATGTCTCTGATAGCACTTTTCCCTCCAGCCCAGGACACAGTCCAGATCACGTACTCCACTGACCTGCCACGTGTTTTTAGGAACTTATGACTCAACCATTACCAAGTCGTGGGGTCCCATTCCTAATGTTTACAGACCCTGAGTAAAAGTGCTGCTGAAGGTTCATACAGTGTACAACTAAATATATAAAGTTATGTTTAAAAACTGCTAATACACTCTCTCCTTCCACCTTGACAAATATACCTACAAAGCAACCTGGAAGCCAGTATTTGAATGTAGAATGTTTTTTTTTCTTGGACTGATCCCAGGGATGGTAAATAAGCCCTCCACCTCTGAGTCACGCCCGCAGCCCTGAATGCAGAATTCTTGAAATCTCTACTAAAACCGATAGTTTGGAAGGACTAGGCCCCTATCACAGGCATGTAGCCTGTGCCTTTTCTCTCCTGCTCTCCAGCCCATACTCCAGGGACTTTGCCTGGACACCTGGGGCCACTCCAGTCTGCACTCCTGAGAGCTATCCACAGCCCACAAATGTCACAGTCTAAAGCATGGTCCTAAGAATGGGCTCCTTGGGTCCTTTGGGTCTGAGGACATCAAGCTCTGGATCTCTGTGGCATGACCTAAGGGAGGGAGAGGAGGCACAGGTTCCAGGTGGGCAGGAGCTGTTGATCTCAGACTCCTCACACTGTGGAGTCGGGTGAGGCTGAAGAGGCCCAGAGAAGCAAAGCCAGGGAGCAGGACCAGGCCCTTACGTGGGAGTCTCAGGGCAGGAATCCCACTTGCCTGTAGCTATAGACAATAATAACAATATGAACTTCACCTTCTCTGCCCTTTGACTCCAGGCATCACCATTTGTGCCCCAAAATGGAGCAGCTTCCCACCTGCAGCATCGTAAAGGCTGGCGCTCTTCTCCCCACTTGCACAGAGCTTCCTGTCGGGGTTGCTGGAGGTATCTCCTGGCCACCCTGTCTAGGACATGCTGCCCTTTCTGTTCAGTTAGCGCATCCAGCTTTCCAGGGAGCCCCCACTGATCAACCTCCTCTTCTGCGACCCATAGTAGCATGCAGATGGAACATGTGGCTTTTCTGAATCTCACATTACAGCCTAGCTCCTTCATTCTAGATGCTCACACACTCAGCCTTATGTCCTCTCCAGGCAGCAGCTGTTACCTGTTCCTGGAGCACTTCCCCAGGACCCACCAGGTCATGCCACTCTAGTGTCATATGACACTGGGTCATCTACAATTATCCCTCCAAGTTTTCCAGTGGAAACTCTTACTACAAGCCTAAGAAATTACTGCACTTAAAAAAAATGCTCATTAGCCACCCCTGCTGTCCTGGCTTTCAGCAAAAACTCAGAGCACAAAAGCCACATGCTTCAAAAAAGATGCCCGGATTTGAAACAGCATCAAAGACTGGGAACTGGTCACGTGCAATGAGAAAAAAGAAGACACAGAAGATTAATTGCCTTTGGAAATAATAGATAATCGAGAGCACGCTGGTTGTATGTGCCAGCGGAAAGCATTTTCAGAAACACCACATTAGTGTCACAGAGAGCTGGGCTGAGGCTCCCATGGTGACACCAAAGCGCTGACTCCTGTGGCCAGTGGGTGGGACGGTAGGGAAAGGTCTAATGACAGTCCTGATCTTGCTGCCTTTGCACATTTTGGCAAGGTCGCCTCCGGGAGTTGCCCCTTGGAATGCCAGCAAATAGCCAAGTGACTCTCCTGGGTAGCCCTGTGACTCAGCTTGCAGGCTTTCTAGTGGCATGAGCTTGGGGACAGGGAGTCATCAGGGGCTTTGCATGCTTACCCAGAGGAAGAGAACGAGAGGAAACACACAAGTGAACCCAGTCCAGGCTCTCTCCTGCCTCTCCAAATCTCTGGGCCAGGTCTCCACCCTCTCCCGGCCCTCCTGCTGGGACTGGCAGCTGGCTCTCCAAAGAGCAACCAGGGCAGGAAGCGGCAGTGGATCTGCAGCTGGGTGCTGGGCAGCGGGGCTACAGGAGGCCCAGGGTGGCAGGAAATTTATTTTGGATGTGAGACTCAGATGGGAGGAGGGAGGGGTGGGCAGTGTGGAAAGATAAGAAGATACTCCAATTTTGCTAGAAAGGAGAGCAGCGCTCAGGGCTAGGCATGTGGACAGGGCCTCCCTTGGCAGCTGCAAAGCCCGTGTCTTTCTCAGCGGGCTCAACTGCAGGTATGTTCCGGGCCAGCAGCTCATGACTACCAAACAGTGGCTCAATGCATTGTGGCCTGTCACCACCTGTTCAACAGCCACAAACTACATGCCGCTAGTGGACACGTGAAATGTATCTCGTCCGATGTGAGATGGACCAGAAATATAAAACACACGGTGGATTTCAAGGAGTGAGTGCAAATGAATGTACACGCTCTCGTTGATGATTTTCTACTGATTCCATATTGAGATGATAACGCCTGCACACATGGATTACATCAGAGATATGAAAACTTGCTTCAGTTTGTTTCACTGTCACCCGCATGCTAACCTAAAAACTGACGGTTAGGTGTGTGGCTTATATTTGCGTGGCTCAAATTCTATTTCCAGAGCTGGTCTATCACCTTATTCACCACCTCCACCTCCCAGTTCCTATAACCCCCTTCTGCTCGAGAAGGGCCTGAGGTCAAGACACCATGGAGGGCACCCACGTGGTTTCAGAACACGGCCACACCTTCGAATGTCCCATCCACTCTTGCCTTAGTTACTTTTTCATCACTGTGACACAATACCCAACATCCACAACTTAAGGAAGGAAAGATTTATCTTAGCTCACAGCTTTAGAAGGTCTCATTCCATTCATGGGCAGCTGGCAATGGTAGAAGCCCGTGGCAGAGGCCCAGCAGGAAGAACTGTCAATGGCATAGCAAACAGGAACCAAACAAGCATGGATGGAGTCAGCACACATCCTTCTGGGTCGTGTCCTAGTGCTCCTCCTCTTCTGACCAGGCTCTTTACAGCACATGGTTCCATGGTTAGTCCACAACACCCATTGGGGAGCCATTTCAAATCCAAATCATAACAGCGCTCTTAAACCTCCCCCGCCTGGCCGCACCCAGACCAGTCACGTCAAGATCTCGGACAGGTGACCTAGACACTAGTCCTTATTTAAAAACCCATGGTTCAGTTCTATTATCCCAGCACTGTGGTTGGCTGAGGCAAGAGTCACAAGTTCAAGCCCAGCCTGGCCCACTTACTGACTTAGTGAGACCCTTTCTCAAAATCAAAATGAAAATATTTTTCTCAAAATCAAAATGAGCTGAGAACACGGCTTCATGTGCCAAGCCCAGGTTTGATTCCCCAGCATCAAAAATAACCCAAGACGTAGTAACATGTGGTCAGATGAGGAAGCTGGGGAGTCTTAAAGGGTGGTGCTTGTAAATTTCACATTAGGTGGGACAGAGAGATTGGACATGCTGTTGGCCAAAGCAGTTGGTGTAGGCAAGCACTGGCCCGTGACGGGAGGGTGGGAGGCGGAGTTTCATTTGGGATTAGAGCAAAGTGGCCAGGGGAAAAGCTTCAGCTCTGAAGCTGCTCAGGCTGCAGTGGGCTGGTTTCAACACCTAAGGCAGGACAGTACCCAAGAGAGGAAGGACAGTTAGAGTCCATCTGCGCCCTGGAGGTAAGGCTTATGGGGAAACAACACTGGGAACGTGGGTGGACCAGTTTCTTCTGGTCTTTGAAAGCCAGGACTCAGGACTGGGAGCCTAGAGGGTCTCTGATTGAGGGCTTTGTATGACCTTGCTGTACCTTAGAAGATGGCCAGGTAGGGAGATAGGTTTGGAGAGCAGGAGAGGGGAGAGGAATGGAAGAGGCAGAGCTGCCTCCTTTTGGTGCCACTGCCTCCAGTGGAGGAGCCCCAGCCCAGCTCTGCAACTGGACAAGCGCATTTGATCCCTGAACCAAAACCTCAGTGTTTCAGAGACACACCACATGTACTGGAAGTCTGCCTCCCACCTGGCCGCCAGAAAGGCAAGGAAAAGTGAGCGTGTGACCTTGAGTCTGCCCAAGTTCCAGTCTTCCCCACCGCACCAGTCAGCCCTCGCAGGCACTGATGCTTCTACTGTGACCTCCTCCCGCAACCAGTGGTCAGCTGAGGGTCCCGTGTGGTCCAGACAGGCCGCCACACAATCGCACCCTCACCTTCCCTGCTGGGATGCCTGCTCCCTGGCCTCTGCCCTCCTCTGCACCCTCAGTCCCATTTCCCAGGGCTTCGCTGCTGTCCCCTTGGGTGACAAACCTGGGCCTGCCCACACCACCCTCTTCCCC
Organism: Ctenodactylus gundi; assembly: GCA_004027205.1. NCBI lineage: Eukaryota > Metazoa > Chordata > Mammalia > Rodentia > Ctenodactylidae > Ctenodactylus > Ctenodactylus gundi. Next base: position 603,761 of record PVKB01000640.1, on the reverse strand, counting down.
GCTTTGCGTGGCCTCATTTAGGAACATGTAGCAACATCTTATCTTGCCATGAAGTAGCTCCTTCCTGTCTTTTATGGGACTCACGGCTGGAGGCAGCTGCTCGAACATCTCTGCTTCAACTTGTTGGAGCATTTAGTACCGCGCCTCCCACAAAAGGTATCACTGTGTCCCTGAGTGCTGCTGCCTGTCCATCTCGGACAGGCCCATGAAAGCAGACAGAGAGGTCCCCAAGCCGCCTCGGCGTCCAACTGCCTGATGGCTTGGGTCCAGCCCAAAAAGGAAATGTCAGATATCAAGGTCACAGGATCCCAAATGACAGCTTGTTCCCAAGCCCATGGACTGGATTCAAAGAACATCTATTAATCGTGAATCTTTGCTGAAATAAGCGCTCCTCTTTGAAGTAGGCTTTCTGCCAAGAAGGCATTTATCACTTCTTGAACGGCAGAATTCCTCTCGGAGCACCTGGCTTTCCTTCCTAAGGAAGCCGAGCCCTTCCCTCTGAAGCTTCCCTCCTCTGCTTACACCTGGCTTCCAATGCCAGAAGAGAAACCAGCTCAGGGAATGAAGTCCTGGGAAATGCTAACAGGAAGCAACCTTAAGAACAAGCCCTTGAAGTGGGTGCTGAGGCTGCCCACCCCGCCACCCCCACCCTGTCTTAGTTACTTATGATTCATTACTGGGGCAAAATACCTGGCATCGCAACTTAAGGGAGGAAAGATTTATTTAGCTCACAGTTTCAGGAGGTCTCACACAGTCCATCCGTGGGCAGCTGGCAGTGGCAGAAGCACACGGCAGAGGCCGGAGAGCTGCTTATCGCATTGCAAACACCAGCCAAGTGAAGCAGGAGCAAAGTGAGGAGTGAGTGAATATCCAGGAACTCAGGCGAGGCCAGAGCTTTCCCAGGAAGAAGCTATGCAACGTTTCTTCTTTCTTATTTAATTCAAGCTGCCAGCTGGGCCCTCCATGCCCAGGATAGGCGACCCTCCCTTGCTTCCTGGTCCACAAACCAGTAATACACACCTGAAAGTTCTGCCGAGGGCACCCTCCAATCTCAACAAGTTGACATATCCCTCCAGGTCAGACTCCAAGTATCTGCCCCTTCCAACCAGCCCCCATCTCCCGGCAACATAGGTACCCCATAGGTATCCCACTACATTCAAATACACGAGGCCTTTGGGAGACACTCCAGATACAAACCATGGACCTCTCCTCACAGGCTCAGCTAGCCACGGGTGAGAGGATAGGCTACCCAGAATGGGCAACAGAACCCTGGGTGTTGAAAATACTGTAGGAGTTTGCTCCATGACTAAAGGCGGAGTGGCATTCTGCCAGAGGAAAGCACTTATCAAGGCACAAGACAGTCATCATCAGATTCATCAGAGGAAAGGCAGCTGGCGGCAACCTGTGAGTTTTCACTGGGCTCACTGTCACCTCTCCAGGTGCCCAGCATATATGCAGCTCTTGTCATTAGGCTTAGTCCAAGTCTGGTCAAGTGCAGACTAGACAGGAACTGACGAGACATGCATATAAGAACTCTCACACCAAGGAGGGAGTGGTAAACACTGTCCTTTTTGAAGGACAGCACTGACCCCAAGGAACTTGTCTGCAAGCTTTACTGGCTTCTGCATCTAGGAGAGCACCAGACATGCCAGGTAAGACCCTACTGACCTGGCCCAGACTGACCTTCTTCCCTCATTCTGGTCCATCTACCAATCCCCTCTTACCTGGGCCCAAGGTGAGGTCCTATGCTCTAATCACCATCTGCTTCATCAGTTACCCTGTCATAACACCTTCCCAAATCTGTCCGTTAAGCTCCTACTCCTCCTCAAGGCCCACTTGAACAGAATCTACTCTTTGAAGCTCTCTGGAGTCCTTAGTAGTCCTCCTGCTGGCAAACTGGGTCACCTGAGGGGCTTTCCAGACAGTCCCCGACTATTGAGTCAGACTTAGGGGTAGACCTGGGTACAGCAAAAATGGATTGTCTCACAGATCTGGAGGCCCAGCATCTAAGTGCGAGGAGGGCATTCCCTTCTGAGTAATCTGAGGGCAGGCTCTGCTTCCGGCTGTCACATTTGACCTCTCTGTGTGTCTCCTCAATGCCATCTTCTCTGTGTACTAATGCACTTCCACATTTTCCCTTTCTATAAGGATACCATATGAGGCCTACCAAGATGATCTAATTTGACTTGATCACCTCTATAAAGACCTGACCTCCAGGATCTAGGAAGTGATCTACGACTCCAGCACAGAAAAGTGTAGAACACAGAATTCAACCCACACAAGAGCTTTAAATGCTTCCCAGGTGCCGACACCCTACAGGCAGGTCGAGGACTATGTTTGGAGCTGATCTGACAGCCAGCCCTTGGAGACTGCCTCTGACGACAGGAATTATGGCTAGCTCAGAGCCTCGACAAACTAAGTTTCTCTCTCTCTCTCTCTCTCTCTCTCTCTCTCTCTCTTCTTTTCTTTCTAAGGAGTATCAAGGTAGAACCCCTGACAGAGATCGGATTAAACTGCAAGCCACCTCCAAGTTTTAGCCATTTTATTTTTCTTTTTTCAAAGAAAGCGCCCACATAGTGAAAGCCTCAGACCCTACAAAACCTGAACATTTTCAAGAAAACAGTCCAGGGTAGGTGTAGTCAACACACAGAGTCCTCAGGGACCCAGACTCCCTCTGCTTCCTCCCCAGCTAACTTTCGCAAGAGACTCTTGTCATTAGAGTTGTTGCGTTGTGACTCTATTCTCATCAACATGGTTTTGCAGAAAGTCTCACCCAAACTTGTGTTTAGGTTTTGTCCGTCAGGCCCAGGATACACGGCTTTTCCTAGTTTCAAGGGAACCATGGGATGTAGCTTTTTAAATGGGCTTGTTGCCTCCACCAACAGAGGGGCAGACAATCAGCAGTGTCCACCCGGCTCTCTGCACCTGGGTGTCTAATGAGCCCCTGTTTATCCCTGTCTGGATCTGCTTCTCCCTTGTGCAATGCAGCAGTTATTCCAGAGAGGACGTGACCTGCAACTCTGACCTGAAGCAAGGGTAACACGAGAACATCCAGAGACAGGAAGGCCACACCTGGCTTCTCGGAGACATCTTCACCTGGACGCTGATTCCACAGCTCACAGAAAACTAACTTCTTGCCAGAGGCCGAGCCTGACAATGTAGTCACTGTCTCCATTCAGTTATTCATGGAATACTTGGGGTGGAGAACACACCCAGGCCTCATGCTCCGTACAATTCCTGCCGAAGGGATGGAGGGAGCATTGTGTGGGAAGAGTATCTCTATTCAGTTTGTTACCCTCTACCTGCCTTTTCTTTCCACGCATGCACACAGTGTGTACATACACACATGCGGGCACTCATGCACACAAACCACAAGATGCATGCATACATACCTGTACCCCCCCCCCCCTCCGCCCCACATACATCTGATGAGTATGCAAGCAGAGGGCCTCATCCAACCTGGACATACAGCCTGCAGACCTACTGCTGGCCCCTGACACCACACTTGGCTCGGAGCTGTCAGCAGCAGGTGCTCAGAACTGTGGTAACTTGAGACACACCAGAACACAGCAACAGGGCAAGAGCTGAACAATGCTTCACTTTGGTGGGAACAGAAGCAACCCTGGCTATCCCTTCAGCCTGAGGCCATTTCCTTTCTCAGGGCAGAGGTGGGTCAGTGCAAGATGGGGCCTGCTAGGCAGCGTCAGGGGAAAATGACATGAACGCTACAGTCTCCTCCTCCCTGTGGCCAACAGTCCGAAGCACAGAGATGAGTTGACACACACTCCTGTCAAGGAGAAAAGGGGCCGAAGCAAAAGAACCTGAACTGGAGATGAGCAGGGAGGCACCTGATCTTCAATTCCTCTGCCACCAAAGTGCAGGAACCCAAGGCAGAAGGAGCCAGAGTCCAGGCGCCCTGCGCTGGCTGGGCCACCATGCGGTGAAGGTGGCACAGAAAGTCTCCCAACACACCAGAGGCAAAGGCAGGTGCTCCAGGTTCTCTCCCTGACTCTCCAGAGCTTCCGTGAGTTGACAGAGCCCGGGAGAGCAAGGGATGTGCTCCCTGCCGGCAGGCTGCCCGAGAAGCTCTGAGTTCATACGCTGAGTTCCAGGAACACTAGCAGGCTCCAGAGTGGAGAGGGAGTTACGGAGAGACAGATTTCACTACAGGGGTCCCTTTAGCGACCACGGCATGACCGCACTCCCAGGTGCCAGCTCTGCTCATGCACAAAAAGGCCCAATGTAATGAGAGGGGGTGAGTCTCCACTCTTGCAAAGGGCTCCCCATCATGCTTAATGAGATAGTTTGTGTATTTACCATTCAAGGACTTTGTGTGACTCTGAGGAACTTCTCTGGCAAGAGTGACAGTGACTGCAGAGAACTCGGGATGCTCTTCCTGGGTGGGATTTTTCAAAATGACCACATTCCAAAGTTAGGTGTACTCACCAGCCTGAGAAGTAGCTGTTCATCCATGTGGAAGACAACACAACATGAAGATTACTGCCTTAGTTCAAGGCCTCACTGCTGGTGGGTGACCCTGTATAACGTGCTTGGCCTCTCTGTGTCTTGGTTTTCTTACGTACACCCGGGGACCTGTGTCACTGTCTACTTTGGACTGGATGGAAACATGAAAATAAAGCCTAAGGTGACTGGCCAGAGGAATTCACTGGCCTGGGCACCTTTTTTGGGGGACTCCTGCCCACCCTTGCCCTCAGGAAGCTTATGATCCCAAACAGGAACAATTTAGGACCAAAGAGAAGATCGCCAGTATGTGTCCCCAACACAGCCACCCCACACGAGGCTCGGCCAGTCCTTAAAGAGCTCGAGTTCAGTTCAGACAGCCTCTGGGGAGCCATGCCCCTCTGCGGGAAAGATTCACAAAAGAGAATGAGTGGGGCATGGGGACCAGGGAGGTGCCCCACCATCTTCTGGTCAGAGGGCTGAGTGGAGAGAAAGCCAGATAGGCCAGGGAAAAGAAGGGCGTGGCCAGCAGGGAAACCCACACACACTGGCTGCTGGCTGTGTTACTCCGAGGACTCAACAGGCAACAGAGAGGATGCCAGATCTGTTTTCTGAAGGGATGCCGAATCAGAGCGTGGTTGTAGAGATGGCCCATCCTGGGGCGAGGAAACAGAGCCTCCTGATGCCTGCCTGGCCTCCAGCTTCGGAATTCCTGGGCTCATCTCCTGGGCCTCTGGGGGGCCGATCCAAAAGCACTGTGGCAAATCGGCTCTGAACCCCCAGGCCTTCCAGCCAAATCGAATCCACATGGAATGTCTGTTCTGCAGCCGAACCGGGGCACACCAGGGTTGGGACTCCGTTGGCCGTGTCATCACGTCCCCTTGCGTTCGCGGCTTCTCCAGAGGCCCGACTCCAGAGGCTGGGGCTGGGAGAACAGGGTAATCCGGGAGGCAGGCCCGCACATTCAGGAAGAGAAGGCCAAGGCCGGCCTGGGCCTGCACGGAGGGCACCCTCCTGCTCTTCCGGTTGGGGCCCAGCGGCTTAGTACTGGGAATTCAGGGCGGACATGTGCCTGAGGTACATGCTTAAAGACCTCCGGATCCTAGACAACGCTACTTGAAATGTCCCAGGCTCGGGACAGGGAAGAGAACTCCCAGTCTAGGGAAAGGAGAGCACTGTGCGCTAACGGTGGGGGTGAGCCAGGTAACAGCCCCTGAAAACCGGGCCGGAACTGGGCGTGACAAGAGGCCTCCCTCCAGGAAGTCGGCCGTCTTGCAAGCTCCTCAGCGCAGGGCAGCCCACGGGGGCGCTGGAGAAGCGGCGACAGTTCCCCCGCCTCGTCAACAAGGGATCCTAAAAACCTTTTATTTTTAAATAATTTAAATGCAAAAGGAGTTCACAAAACAAACGCTACAGAGAGGTTCCTTGTGATCCTAGCTGAAATTCTCCAGCAATTATGTAAATTTTATTACATGTTCATAAAGTACTCAAAACCAGGACACGGATGCGGACACTGGGACAAGCACAGACCTGATTCAGATTTAAACTGGCCTTTCAGTGGCGTCCTTACAAGGCTCCAGATACCGCATCACGGGGAATTCAGCATCATTATAGAGGGCGAGTCAATATTGCAGGTGTGGTTCAGAAACCTCCCTTCAGCTCAGACAACTGGAAAAGAGACCTCGTCCCCTCTGCTTCCCCTCAGTTTCACAGGGAAGCTGACAAGCCAAAGTGACAGGAAAAGAGGAAAAATTCCGAGACAGCCAGGCAGCCACCGGCCCACTCTTGGCCTGGCTTCTGGGGGACTGTCCTGGGCCTCAGGCAGACATAAGGAACAGAGGGAAATGGGGTGTTGAGCCTCTTCAAAAACGAGGGGTGGCGATTACTTTTGTCCCTGCTGCCTTTGGAAATGTCCTCAGAGACAGTGCCATCATCCTTAGGGTAGCCAGGGCCCCAGCTTTTTCATGTGTGAAAAAGACAATTGGGAGAATTCACGGAGGTGATCTTTGTAAAATCTTGGAATGTGCCTGGAGCATAACAAAATCCTACGTGTTTGGTAAATTAAACGTAAAAACAAAATATCTATAAATGACTGCATAGGAGAACAAAGCCAGACTTTTCCAAATAGCCTGGAGGGCATAAGGCTTTAGGCAAGCATGAGATTCTTCGATAGAACATTTCATTTATATGGGAGATGTCTTGGCATGCAGAATTGATTGAATATGCAAATGAGTTGGAGTTGACTGATGCCTGGTAACCACAGGCTTTGCATAGCGATTGTATTTAAAAAGAGCCACCAGCCCTCACCACCTTGTCTGTGAGGCAGGTCCCCCTCCCTCCATCTTTCCCTTTGCTCTGAGATGTGGCATGGTATCAGGTCTGTGAAATCTCCATCAACACTTCCTCAAGGCGGGGGCTGGGTTTAGACAGTCCTCAGTTTGATGATTCAACTTACACTTTTTTTCTTTTGGCTTTATCATGGGGGCAACAATCTAAAGACATATCTGAGTGACCACAGCCCGAGGAGAGACATAGATTCAGGTAGCCCCAAATTATGTTCCCACAGGTTAACAGTTTGACATAGTTTTACAGCTATAGAATAAGGAAGGCTGTACATGAAGGCATCCTCTAAGCACACCGGCTAGATCATCAGGGAGGCGGTAGAGTAGCAGAGAGACTCTTCCCGTGGGCTTCAGAGTTATCAGAGCACTTGCTCAGCTTTCATCTAAGACGTGGTATTATTCTAAGTCTCTTCACTTACAGAACCCCACAGGTTGAGTGCATAGATTTACCCTCTTAAGGAGGGGGTGAGTTGGCTGTGCAGCTCTGAGAAGACTTTTCTCATATTTATTGGAGAATCATCCACAAATATTTCTAAAAGAAGACAGGAAGTTTATGCAATGGCTGAGTAGAACACAGCACACAGGTGGGGGTAACAAACAAAAGGCAGGGCCCATTCTTATCAACCCTCTGTCTACAGGCAGGTGGAGGTGAGGGATTATATGGGGAGAGGTTAGCAAACACCTGATTCACATTCTTAAGAGGTCATTGTTGAGGCTGAAGAGGGCCCACATCAACTGAGGAGGAGAATTAACTCTTACAGTGCCACAGAAAGCTATAGAGTCTGCTCTGTAGATGTTAGGGGATCTACCACAGGATTACTAGGTCAAAGGCGGTGGGGGGGGGGGGGTGACCGAGGTGGTCATAAGTGGCCTAAACTAGCCCCTTATAACTTGGCTATGCAACATTCCAATCTCCCCTCTCATTATGGAGAGTCTAATCAGTCAGGTCACTTTGTGGGGTCCTTGATGCTGGTGTGGTGGCCTTTTCTGGGAACTTTAGCTGGCTGAATAATAGTCCATTGTATGCATACATCACATTTTTGTTTCTCCCCATGTCATGAGCACATGGGTTACTTCCACCTTTCTGAATAGTGCTGGGATGCGCACATGTGTATACATATATGTTTGTGCCCCGTCCGCAATCATTTTGGGAACTCGTTATTCTCAGCAATGGAGTCCCTGGGTCGTGTCATAAGAAAAGCTGCTTATGACATGATGTTGCCTCAAAGCCTTGCTTGCTTGGCTAAGGCCAAGCCTACCCACCCTACAGGGGCCATGCAGGCTATATTTCAAGCAGGCCATCCGTAAGCTAATTTCCTTGTCACAGTAAATGGCACATACCTTCTGCTTTGAAGGATAAATGCGACAGGGAAGGCGCTGAGGCAGAAGGTGAGGATGTACATATTTCACACAGGCAGCCTCTAGCCCAGAAGGACTCGCCTGGGCACTTGTGGAGAACACAGAGGTTCTTTGGGATTCCTTACCAGGGATCACAAGCCACCTTAGGGCAGACATATGAGCGCCTTAGAAATAGCTAATATTTATTTTTAAATGATTGTTATCCTGCCAACATTGGTTTTTTTTTCTCCCCTCCCCACTGAGTTCTCAGACAGCTTTCTGAAATTTCATCCATTCATGCACCAGCTAGGGACTCAGGCCAAGCTGGTTTCCATCCTTCACTGAGCAGAGCCACTCAGGCACTTCCTGTGCGTAGAAGCAATTTGTGACGTGACTTAGGAGGAGGAAGATCAAACTGGCAAACTACTTAGATATAGTGAAAACACGGCCTGAAGAAGCACATGTTCTTATGCCAGGGTGAGCATTATTTAAGGGGTCCAAAAAGAAGGCCGAAACCTGGATTTCGTTTGTCTTTTTGCTTGTTTAGTACTGGGGATTAAACCCAGGACCCCTGTACTGAGCTACATCCCCAAACTATTTTGTTTTGTTTTGTTTTTGAGAGTATTTTGTTAAGTTGATAAGTTGCCAGGCTGGGCTTGAATTTGTGATCCTCCTGCCTCAGTGTCCCAGAGTGCTAGGACTACAGATGTGTACCACAGGGCGCAGCAGGACCTACTTTCTTGGAGCACACAGTCCAGGGAAGACGTCTCTGGCCCAGAGTCGAGGTCTCTTTTAGGAATCACAGGGGGTGTGATTTATGAGCTGGACCGAGGAGGCAGGAGGGATTTCAATGGGTGGAGGTGGAGATGAAGCCCATCCACGGGGAGTCAGTGAGGGAGTCTAGGGCTGGGACTGGCAAAGATGCCTGCCTCAGAGCGGCCAGGCAGTTTGTCAGAAACACCCTGTCTCAGTCCCCGGTGGATTCTGTATAGAGTTCAAGACTTTATAAGGCCTCGAAATGGAGTAAAGGTGAAATTAGGAGCAGACGTACAAGGGAGAGAAGATAATTTAACCCCAAAACTTCGGACGATTTTTCAGTCATAGGAAAAGATCAAGTATTACGCTTGCTGCCACATAAAAACACTGCGCCGCGAGAAAGAAGCTATCATAAAATATCATATACTGCATAAATCCTTTTATGGGAAAAATCTAGAGCCGTAAAATTCAGAGAGACGGAAAGCTAATTAACGGTTACTGGGGGAGGAGGAGAGGAAGGGAAGAGATAAGATGACTGAGGGGCACAGGTGTCCTTCGGGTGGTAAGGATATTTTCCAAGTGGTAGTGGTGATGGTTACCCAGCATCGTGAATGTACTAAATGCCACTGGGTAACTCTCTTTAAAATGCCCAACATGGTAAATGTTACAGTGTATAGACTTTCCTATAATTTAGAAAAGATGGCAATGCATACTCATACTGTGTTATTTTTATGAGTAATAGCTGACTTTTGCCCCATCCCACCATGGAAAATGCAGTTGGTACTCCCAACCACACAATGCTGCAGGACTCTAAATATACAGTCTTGTAAAGTTTGTTGCTCAGAACTTCTACAGGAGATTTCTTCTGCAAAAGCTCAAGGTAACAGTCCTCAGGGGTAAAAGACACGTGGATGTACTGCCACAAACTCGTGAAATGCATACAATTTCTCTTCTCCAGCCCAGAGGCTCCTGGAGGGAGGACCAGCAGCAAAGCCATTTCCCTCTCTTGTTGTTACTGGCATGAGAAAGCAGGGGGTGGGAAGGAATAACGCAGACTTTGGGGCCTTCCTGGGCACAGATAGCACTTTGGTTTGCAGCAAAAAGAAGCAATTCCTAGGTCGATGGATCCAGGCTGGAGGCCTCCAGGATGTGGCTTGAAAAGTTTGGGCTCGCTGCCGGCCCGTTAGCCTCAGGAGCTTCTGTTCCCGCTTCTTTGAAGGAAACAGAGCAGCAGAATCCATCCCAAATCAAGAGGCAGGGCCAAGGAAACACGCTGATGGCCTGGCCTCTCCCTCTACCCCAACTCTCCTGGCAGGCGCTCAGCTGCCCACAGAGCTGGCCAAGACAAGCGACTCCGGGCTTTCACAGCCACTTTCAAAGCTGTGTGTGTATGGCCAGGGTTTCTGGGCCCACCTGGAGGTTTGAGTGCTCTCCTCCTACCCCCCACCTGGAGAGATGCCGCTCCCTCCCCACTGTCTCCAGAGGAGGGTTCCTTCCGGAAGAAGTACTGTGGGGAATATTAGCTTAGCTGCTGCCCTGAGGGGCGAGCACTGACAAAGCCTGGTGTAAGAAAGGATCAGCCTGGGTTTTTTTCTTTCTTTCCCCACCATGGATCACAAGCTCTGACGAAAGGGTAGGCTTTGATCCTGCCCTTGCTCAGCTGTCCCTGCAAAAGGAAAAGTCAATAGAAAACACTAGAGCCAGCAAAGCTGGGAGCTCCTGTGGACGGTGCACTCAAGGAAAGGCAGGCTCACGTGGATGGGGAAGAAAGTAGTGTTCTAGACTCCAGAAGATCCACTGGGAACCACTGTGCACAAATGTTTGACTTCGATCCCAGAACTCCAGAGAAACCCATGGAGCTACATTTTGGAGGTTCCCAGATACCACTGAATGGCTTGGTTTGATTCTGATTCATTCATTCATTCAACGCTGACTGAGCACATTGTCTGTGTGTATAACTGGCTCAGGAGTGGTGAAATCCCAGACCCAGCACCAGGCCCAGTGCCTCAGGAATGAAACACTTCCTACATAATATCTGTTTACCAAATCAATGAATGAACGAACACTGCCTTCAAGAAATTCACAGCTCCCCACTGTTGGCAAAACTCAACGTGAATGGTTAATTATATGAAATAAGTAGCACTGTGGCCAGGAGTTTATGGTTGAAAGCGCGCACAGATGATACGGACTTATGAAGAAGAGTTGTGCTGTGGGTTATTGGGGGGAAAGGCTGAAGGGGGTGGGTAACTTAAAAGATTCAAAAGTTCAGCAAGTGAGCAAAGGAGAGAATGCAGGAAAAGATGTCACAAAGGGAGACGCCAGTGAAGAAGTTGGGAGTAGCAGGCATGAAAAGGAAAGGTGGAAGATGGAATTAGGAGGACAGAAAAAGTGTATGTGAGCAGCATCTTGTAGGTGAAGGAAGCCATGTGTTATGATTTGGGTCTGGAATGGTCCCCAAAGCCACAAGTATTTGGACGTTGTGGATTATGGGGATGTGGTAGATTACAGGTGTAGGGGAGATAACTGGGCATTTGATCCGAAAGGGGCAGACCACTGGGGCTTGACCCAGAAAAGGTGGATCACTGGGATATGACCCAGAAGGACAGATACCAGTTCCTTCTTCCTCCCCGACTTGGCTTCCTGTCTACCATGCTATGAAAAGCTTTCCTCTAGCTACAGCTCCACCAAGTGCTTCTGCCATTGCCAGCCCACCCATGTATGGACTGTAAACTTCTGAAACTCTGAGCTAAAATAAATCTTTCCTCCTTTAAATTGTGGATGTCAGGTATCGAGTCACAGCAACAAAAAAGTAACTAAGATAGGTATGTGTTGGATTAGAGGTGTGTGGTGGATTACTGGAGGTGTGACCTGGAAAGATGGCTCGTTGGGAACACTGAGGCTTGACCTGGAAGAGGCGGGTCACTGAACATGACCTAGAAGAATATATACTATTTCCTTCTTTCCTCCCAGACGTGCCTTCCTGTCAGCCATGCCAGAAACAACCTTCCTCTGCCATGTGCTTCCATGGTTGCCAGGCCCCCGGTGTGTAGACTGAGACCTTCTGAAACTGTGAGCTAAAAGGATCTTCCCCCCTTAAATTATGAATATTGAGTACATATGTCACAGCAATGAAAAAGTAACTAAGGCACCGTGAGAGGCTTTGGAGTGTGGTACAAGGTACAAAAGCTGGGTTTTGGATAGATGAGGCTAGTGTACATACAGCATGGATTGAAAAGAGAACGAAACTGGAGGTGGGAGTTCAGTTAAAATGATGGCAATAGCAACGGTCTTTGCACAGGTCTTGGATTCCTTTGAGAACCCATTGATAACTTTAAATGTTCTCCCCACCAAGATAAGATATTCATGTATAAAACTGTGAAGATGTTCTCAAAGCGTGGCTTGTGACACTGAGCTGCCCTTACACACTTCCTAGGGCCCAAAGTTCCTTAATTAAAAGCCTTGTGTTGAGGGAACTACCCTTTTCTAAATGTCTGTGTGAGCCACTTTGTAGAAGGCTTGGAGAAAGATTTTCCACAAGGATTGCAAGAGAAAGAGCAGCCGGTAAGGTTTTACTCCAAGGTCCCAAGCATGGGGATGACCCGCTGTGGCAGCAGCAGTCTCCTGTATCACTTAACCTGGTCAGGGTGTGGCACAAACAGAAACATTAAGGCTTGAAATTGAAGCCACTGAGGCCACTTTGGCGAGGCAGCCTGCGGCACAGCACTGAGCAGGGCACTTCGAGGGCAGAACTGAGTAAAACCACATCACCTTAGTAGAAAGAAAGACACGAGGAGAGCTCTGCTGAGTTCCCTGCACTCCCCCTAATCGTGTCTCAGTCTCGCCTCGGACCTCAGACCTCACCTGGGCTCCAAATGGACCCCCATGTCTCTGGCGCCACTTGGGGCTCCTGCGCTGCCCCGGCTCCTGCAAGCCAAGACTGCAGACATGGGACCCAAGAGAGGAGCTGCGGGGTGACGTCAGAGATCTGCACTTACGCACAACATGCACAACATGTGTGCACATCTGGATTTTCTCCCGCAACCCTGACACATTTGCTGCATTGCCTTTCCTAAGAAATATGTGAGCGAATAAAAGTCTGAGACTTGGATGTGGGTGGAAGTTACACAACTCACAAGGTAAAGCTAGTGAACATGGGGGGTTTTTTGTTATTAAATCATTACTGGTCTAGGTAAATGCTTTCCTCGAATGTGATGCATACTATTTTCCCCAAATAGTCGATAAATCTCTATGGACTTTTGGTTATAGTCTAATGTGGACTCCCATGTTTGTGATAGTATTCAGGAGAATATGATGTGTTGTAGGCCCAGCCTGTGGATCAGTACAAAAAGATTCATTGAAGTAAAGTTACATACCTCATATATAAGCCTACAAATGTGATAAGACCTGCAGACTAGAGTTACACACACACACACACACACACACACACACTCAATGGTCAAATACATTCTGTGCTTTATTATTATTTTATTTTTCCTGTTCTTCTGTTTCACAGGCTTGGGGCATCTAATCTCAAAGGGAATGAGAAACTCCTGCAGGATTTCAGGCTACCCACAAGAATCTGTTTTAGTTTCACCACGATGAAAGCCTGGGAGGGTCTCTGGGCCCAGCTGAGCAGCTGAAGAAATGCTGCTCTGAACAGACCCCAGGAGTCGCAAGTTGTAGAGAACAACACGAGGACATCACAGCCTCCAGGCTTTTAGAAGAGAAGACCATGACTAGCTTCTCACATGTCACAGAGAAGTCACGTAGCACTCCGAAAGGAAGCTGTCCAGATGATTTTTAAGAGAAAATCTTTTTCCCTAGGATGTGTGTGAAACAGGTTTCCATATCTGAGTTCGTGGCAGGCCCGGCAGCTCTCTTGTATGAGTCACTCGCCTGCCAAGCATTGGATCAGAGGAGGGGCAGTAGGCCTTTGAAGTCGGTTGTGTCTCTTTGCATCGCTTAGATTTTCCTGGGTGACTGATTTGTGCAGATCCATCTTCTGGTTCTAACTTGGCCTCCACCAAGCCAATGACAGAGGCTCTACCTTGTTGCTCATTAACCAGGAAGAAAGCATAAGGGGCTTTCGGGTGCTTTCAAGAATTTTGCCATTGTAACAAAGCTGATTTATGGTCCTGCTTTTAGAGCTCCAACGTGGTTCGATTTGCCCAAAGAAGTGGAGGTTGGCCTCAAGTACAATGCGTCGATTAATCACGGATCCAAGTGAGGAACAAAGGAAGGGGAGCACAGCAGCGCCAAGGTTTCTTCTTGTTTTGGGAGCGAATCTGAGGCCCACTGAGCCAGCTGCCCCCAAACACTGTTTTTCCTTCATATCATTTCCCAAGCTATGCACTGCGGACCCTGCAGATGATCCGGGTAAAGGCACTTCTACATATGTGCATCATTAAAGGATTTTAGGGAGAAGCCAGGGGTGACCACGCAGAAATCCACTCTCAAAGGCAATTAAGGAATACAAAGTGTGCTCAAAAAAAAATAACATGAATAGTTGTTTTAAAAAATTTATTGCAATAAAAGACATATTGCAATTAATCCTCCTCACTTTGAACACACTCGTTGCCTCATTCTTGCCACTCTCTGACGTAGTTCTGGGAGTCTTGTTCTGTGTTTTTATGAGCTATGTCAAAAATACGGTGAACACTGCTCTAGGTATCATCCAGTGGAAAGGCAGGCTCACCAAAACGTGACATGATGTCAAATTGCAGATTTTGGCCTTTTCCTGAAATCAAAGTAATCAGAAAGGTAAGCTTTTGATTCAATTCAGGACGTCAAGGCAGTCACAACAGTACAACGAACCACTCACAAAGGATTTTCAGAAGTACTTCCAAGAGCGGCAAGGATGGTGGGATACGTGTGCTTGAAGTGAAGGGAATATTTTGAGGGGCATAAATGATAATGCGACTTCACTGTATTGACTTCTAAAATATAAGCATTCATGTATTTTTCAATCACTTCATGTAGTTAGCACATAGCTGTTACTAAGATGGTTTGCATTCAATCCACTCTTTCAGAAGAAATAAAACACGCATGTTGCCAGCACGAGGAGGCTACCTGGCCCCTGCCCGTCATTCTTCTGTGGCTTGATTCCTCCACCTGGTCTGTTAAACTTCTCAATTAATATTTGCCAGGGGGAAAGTAAACACGACTCGCTTCTAAGAAGGGAAAGGACGGGACAAGTCCTTTCATGAGCTATACAGGTTTCTTGAGGGTAAAAGTAAGAAGGTTAAGCATAGAAATCAATCAGGACGTGAGCTACAGGCACAGTGGCTGGGGGGCTGGCTGGGCTGCTGGGGGACGCTGGTGCCAGGCTAATCGTGAATCTCACTGCTGCTGACGCTGTGCTTTCCTCTTCAAAGGCCTTTTGCAGCTTCTGAAGACATTTTAAGGTGCCTTGTTTACTCCTTGGCACCAAGACAAGTGGCCTCTGCTTCTACTTACTCTTAGACACTTGAGATTTTTGTCTTCGTCTGTCTTGTGCTGTAATAACTTGAGATTGGGTGATTGATAATAGACAAAAACACATTGACTCGTAGCACCGGAGGCTGGCAAGTCAAAGACGAAGGGTCTGGTGGCTGGTCCCCTATGGAGATCTGCTGCGTCATCCCCCAGAGGAAGGCCCAAGGGCAAGAGGGAGGAGATAGGGCAAACGGAGGCTGACTTCATCCTTTTATAAGAAATCCAGTCCTGTGGTCACGGCGCTATGCGGTCATTGCTCTCGTACCTCTCATCAAGGCCTCTCTCCTGTCACTGGAGAATCAGGTTGAGAATCAAGTTCTCAGCACATGAATTTTGGGGGACACCATCAAACCGCAACATTTTTAAGCCTTTGCATTAATCAGTCGATGCAAATAAGTAACTTTATTTATTGCTGTTGTATAAAATGGTCTCCCTCCTTTTTTTAGTATTTAATTTTAATTTTAAAAGTTAAAAAAAAATTGATGGAAGAAGGAGCGAGCCCAGGGCCTTCACACTGAGCTATATCCCAGCCCTTTTGTAATTTTTAAATTTGAGACAGGATCTTGCTAAGTCAGTAATTGCCCCTCCAGGGCTTGAGCTTTTGATCGTTCTGCTGCTACCTCCTAGGGTGCTGGGATGATAGGCCTGTGCCTCTGGACCTGGCTAAATTTTTAAATTAAGAAGAAATTAAGCCCATCACAAATCCCACATTTTGGCTGTACAGGAAAAGTGATCCACCAACAAGAGGGATTCCACCATAGTCCCCCTCCCTGTGTGTCTGTCCGTGGCGCCACGTGGCAACAGCACAGTTTCTTGTGGTCTGTACCTCCAGGTAGGAAGGTCTTGAACAACTGCCCTTGAAGGTGAGTCCCAGGACCACCTGCTGTAGCCTGTTGAAAGGGACCAGTACTTTGCTTGGCTCCTCCTGGAGGCACTCCATGGCAGAGACAGGGACAGAGCATGCTTCTTCCTGAGCACAGCCCCACTGCCCCTGTTACACTGTGTGCTGCGACCCCTTCCTATTTTAGACTTCTAAACTAAATAACCCTGGGGAGAAACTGGCTTCACACTCAGAAATCTAACTTTACCATGAATAGAGCTATTAACAAACAGTCCCTCTCAGACAGGTAGGGCTCCTACCAGAAGGGTCCCTGGCTATGACTGGAGCTCAGGCATTTCTAAAACAATCGCCATGTGTGTTTGAGTGTCTCTTTTTGAAAGTGAAAGCATCACTGCACAACATAGCACCTTTTACTTCTTTCTCTTGTTTGACTAATTCTTTCCAGCTTGCCTAAGAAGATAGGAAACTCTATAGCCTTAAACAAGGGAATCCTGACATGGAAGCTCCCCATTTTCCTAAATGGAAAGGTACAGGGGAAATTCCTGTACCACTGGCTCACTCGCAGAGGCCTAGGTATGGGGTGGCAGACTGAAGAAAGATTGTTCCAGAAGCCACCACAAATTACACCACTGTGTGGATCCTAACAACACGGTTACTTGGAAGGGAGTTTGTAAATCCAGAGCAGTAGAAAGGCTCTTATATGTCTTAGATTCATTTAGGTTTTTTCAAAAATGTTACTTTTCAAGAAAACGTTGATCTTCTGTACTGTCTTCCTGTCCTACACCCTTGTAAGAACTCAGGAAGACATCTGACCAGGGGCATCATACCTACCTGCTATCAATCCTACAAAAGAATGTAATCTGAATGGGCTGCAAACTTGGCTCAACCAACATAGTTGCTGCAGTGTATCTGGACTTGATCAGTGTCTGGCCCATCATGGGGACAGACAGAACCTCAGGGGCCATAGGATACACACCACCTTTTCTTCCCCAAGGCCAAGCAGGCCAGGTAGAGAGATTTGGCTGGCTAAACCAAGGACTAGCACCATCACAGCTCTCATTCTAATTTATGGTCTCTCTTTATAAGCTTTCAGTTAACTGAAATCTTTGCAACCTAACCTAATGTCCAGGAATTCATGAGAATAATTTCCTTGTTCCCAACACTGTCTGGCTCCATTCTCTTTCCTCTCCTCCATCGCAGCAGAACCGCCTAGTCCTTCCTCTTAGGGTCAGAACGGACCTATTGTTTCCTTTTCATCTACCCTTTAAAGCGGGGGACATCTCCGGGTATCTCTACCCACCCTTCTACTGACGTCTAATTTGTGACTGCCCTAGCCCTAGCTTCTGACGCGCACAACACGACTGCACAACACTGTTATCTTAAGTAAAAAGAGAAGCAAAAAGTCATGATCTAATCCAGAATGCTTGTCACAAAGACCTCTTGCCTCAGTTTACTCCTCTGGTAGGATGTGCACAACAATGACTTTTTGTGTACGCAGAGGCATCCATTTCTAGTTATGCACACACTCCTGTTAGACTCTAATTTAGTTTAAATGTCTTATTACACATGTCATTTCTGAAGAGGGACAGGAGTCGTGAGATCAACAGAAGCGGGAGGGTAGGTGAAATTGTGAAGAAAATGAAACTAATTATCACATGTGCAGGTCACAGCTGAAAAAGTAGCTGGGGACAGGAATTAAGACAATGAGGCTTCTTAAGTCTCCTAAGTGCAACCCTTTGAAACTCACTATCTTCCCCAAACATCATAATGATCGTACAATCATGACTTCAAACAGCCTTAATGAAACCCACAGAGAAAGGCACGCATACCTGCTCGCCAGCAAGGAAAAAAGATTCGTTGAGAAAATTAATAGAAAGTAGACAAGTCCTTACACATAGCCATCCTGCCGCTACAATAAATTATTACATTGTTGAAGGGTTTTTATAACATGAGATACCTCAGTAGCAAGAAAAAACATGAAGGCCTGTCTCATTTATGAGCAGGATCAGTGGCAACTGAAATAACTCTATCCTGGGAGAGGATTAAATTCTAACCTTTCCAAAAATACGTCATTGAAATGAAAAAGCCCATGGAAGCTGGTGCTCCGTGCCGGAGCCTGGGCCTGCCTGGGAGATGAGTGCAGCGATAGGCGTCCTGCTTGCCTGTTCCTGCCGCTCCTGCCGAGGTGACGGCTCCCTTATCCACCTGCCTGTCTCACAGTCAGGCTTCTTGACAGCTCATAGCCAGCAGCTCAGAGGAGGGAGCAGCCTGGCCGGTTGGAACTAGTTTAAAATGACACAAGTAGCTTCCTTATCACACGTTCTGATAGATTCATGGCTCCTCTAGCAGAAACCCAGGGGAAAATACCTTTGGTATAATTTTAAATGCTCAGCCCCTCCTTAAGGGGTATATCTACCATCTTGATCTAATTAAATTCCAAAGAAGACTCTTCTGATGTGCGTTCCCCTCTCCCCTTCAGGCCACGGGGCCCAGGTCCTGTGGGCCCCCTGGAATTTGGGTCAGACGCTGGTCTTGCCTGGACTAGAAGGGCTATACTTTCTGATATTCCTTGATGACTGATATTCTTCTCTGTCAAGAATGTTAGCTTAATCTGCCTTTCGCGCGTATTTGCAATAAGATGTACTCCACACTGAGGCACCCAGTATGGCCTGGGAGGAAGGGCAGCCATCTCTTCATCCACGGCTCTTGTGCCGGTTCTCTTAAAACATCCAGGAAGCCTTCTTCTCCAGCCTCACAGCTCTTCCAGTGTGAAAGGACAGCAGGGATGACCCCAGAGCAGAAACTGCAGACGCTGAAAGCCCAGAGCTCCTTCCGAGTCGCCTCTGCAGGCTTCCTGTCGTATGAAGGTAAGAACGGAAGGACAGGACAGGCTCATGATTTCCTGTCGGGTTGCATCTCTGTCCTGCCTGGAACCTTCTGGTGCTTTCCCACTGCTTTCCTGCACGTGTTCAGCACTCCGCCATGAAAGCCTGACCTTGACATGACATCAAGTCATACAGAACGCATGTAAAGTTGGTCCCTGAACCCTTTGACACCAGGAACCGGCTTAGCTGAAGAATGTTCTCACAAGGGCTGAGATGTGGGGGTACTTGTTATACAGGCGGTTGTTGGAGGATGGCATCAGAATGGCAATCAACAGCCGGAGGGGAGCACGGAGCAAAGCCCTGCCTCCTGTCAGGTCAGCAGCGGCATTAGAACCTAACAGGACAGCGCTAACAGGAGGTGGAGCCTCACACACGCTCCCTTCCTGCTGGCCACGTATCTGTCCCAACAGCCAGGTCCTTTCAAGGCCACAGACTAGTACCAATTAGAGACCCCTGAAGAGGACACCCAGGGCCCTGACCACAGCAGCTGGCCAGCCCACAGCCCCTCCAGCTCATGCCACCTGGAACAAAGACGAGCTGTCCCATCATCCTCAGCCGAAATTACAGAATCATGAGAAAAATAAATGGCGCTGGTGGTGGTTTTAAGCCACTTTGTTTTAGGCCAAGCATGTCCAACCTATAGCTCACTATATTCAGCCCTTTTTAAAAATCTTATAATGAAAAGAATTTAAAGGAAGTGTTAGTACTTACATGCAGTACATTAACTACACTATCTGCTTTACATGCGGCCCGACAGTTCCTCTTAAAAAACAAGTAAAATGAGGGCCTCAGATTGGACGTGCCTATTGTAGGGTGATGTCGGGTTGACAAGAGACAATCAAGCTTGTTCACCAACACGTTGGTCTACAATCTATCACACAGAGTCATCTGTGCTCTGCCTCCAGCCCCTCAGCCAGAACAGCTGCTCTCAGCGGGGCCCGGTGGCCAGTAGTCCCAAAGCACTCTGGGAGGCTGAGGCAGGAGGATCGCAAGTTCAAGCCCAGCTTGAGCAACTTAGAGACTTAGCAAGACCCCATTTCAAAATCAAATCAAAGATAAAAGCAGGCTGGGGATGCAGCTCAGTGGGAAGGCCCTGGGTTCCAGTTCCACTGCCCGCCCCACACACGTACACAGTAGCAACAGATGCTGCATGAACCTCTCTGTAAATACTTGTTGAATGAATGAATGAGAAAAGTGACAGGAGTCCGGATCAGTTGGGACAAAAGCCACATGCCCACTCCCAGGCTTCACCCCGCTCCATCCCTGCAGGCCCAGCACTGAGGCCCGTGTGCATCAGTCCTTAGTAAGGATTCACGCCTGAGAGCCTGCCTAGCTTTCTGGGCAGTATGTCCTGTTTCCCCTGTAATCACTGTTTTTATTAGTATGTGTTTGGGATATGTAATAATTACATGCAACTTGGGGAAGCCATGTATACACATGATGCACATTAATCTCTTTTCCCCATTCCTCTTCCCGCCCTCCAGTCCCCCCACCCCTAAGAGAAACGATTCAGTATCCTAAGTCCCTAAGGAGCATGCTCCGGGCTAAACACATCTGCACGATCAGCCAGAGATCTGACTTCCCTCAGATACGCCGAGTCACCACTGTGGACACTTACTGCGTCTGTGGGCTAGATACCACTCAGCCCATTAGATGTACTAACTTCTTTAATCCATTTTGTAATCCTATGACATGAGTCCTCTCATTTATAATACGGACTGTTCTGGCTGGAAGAGGTTCAGTAACTTGCAGAGTCACTGGGCTAGAGAATGACCACACGGGGTCTTGAGGCACAGCAGGACCCCTGCAGGGAGTGGGGGAGGGCCTCTTCCTGCTGGGAAAACTAAGCCATCCTCTGCCAGGTATGTGAGCGCTGAGCATGCCCGCCTCTCTGTGCTCTTGCTCACTAAGGAATGAGGTTCCCTGGGGCACTGGGATGGTGGGAGAGGGATAGAATCTCAGGGCTCCTGGGGACCAAGGAGTTATCTTCTTCGAAAGATAAAAGTACCCAGCAGACATCCAGCCCTATCACTAAGGCCTTTCTGTCTTTAAGCAGAAGTGTGTGGGCGGAAAGAGAGATGTCTTAGATTCTGCACAGAGATACCAAAGCCATTCGGGAGGAGACTCAGTTCCTGCAAAAGCTGTCCGCCTTTCACCCTGTGCTCCACCGCCTCACTCCCCACGTAGCTCCATGCTAGGGTCACCAGACGCCCATAGGACCCAGGCAAGACTCTGTCCTCTGTCAGAAGAGCCAACAGCAAGCAGCAGCCAGAATACAAGGAGCATTAAAGTCACCGAGAGCTTATATGACTTTATTTCCACCAGATCTACTGGATCTAAAGCAAGAAAGCAAAGCTGTCTTCAGTGTTTGGTTTTCCCGTATTCAGGCTCCTTCTCGGGAGCCCGGTGCACTGTGGGCTGGCTCACAGGAGCAGGATGAGCAGCCAGGCTGGTTTCCGGGGCTTGTGCAACCCGGTGTGGGTGCCTTCTACCTCCCTGTGGCTACTGCCCAAGGGACCACATACTCTCTCTGCAGCCAGCTTCCTGGCATGGTAGGAATTATGTGCCTGGGGAAGGATGGGCTTGGAGAGACGTTGCTGCCTCTGGGGTTTCCTGTCAGAACAAGATACTGATGATCAAAGAGAAGAAAGATGCCCTGGACTTCTCCGAGTCCAGTTGGGACACTGCCCCCTCCCAGAGCAAACTCACCCCACTGCCTGCCCCCTGGACAGGAGAAGAGACAGCAGGCTGATGGACCACGCTGTTTCTGGCCACCCTGGGTCAATGGCACATTCAGGTGGGCCACTGAGGAGCCTTAGAAAAGCCGGCATGTTCTAATCAACTGAGTGAGAGGCCAGCGAGGCTGGCGGAAAAATGGTTGCACCAGACACAGATTCTCTTACAAATATGGCCTAGCATCCTGTCGAGAAGTTAGCATCTCCGAGTACAAACAGAAGCAAAGCAGTAATTATCTTTGCCTATTCCCCAATATCAAATTTATAAACACTATTCTGAGCCACTGCTGAGCACAGCCATATGCTCTAGAAGATAGTCAGATCTTCTTTATTGCTTCCAAGTTGAGTTGAGAAAGTTGTGAAAACTATGAATTTTTTTTACAGATTTAAAAAGAAGAGACTTTTAACCTGAGGCTGGTTATTTTTAGTCCAGCAGAGAGCTTCGATTTCCAGGCTGCAGAAATCATGGGAACTAGGCTGGACCCTGGCTGCCACTGTTGAGCTGGATGACAAGGGAGACGCTTCTTCACCTCTTTGCTCTCGCCAGCAGGTCCCTTTCCTATCGAACGCAGACAATTCTGTGCACCCTGTAGAGTCCCCACCCCCCGAAGTGCTCGTATGGATCTATTATTGACTTTGCCTCTCCAGGCAGGGGGCGATCGACTCAGGACAGAACACGGCCACATTCACTGAATTATCTCAAGCACACTCCAGATGACACCTTTGAGGTGTGTCTTACTGTGTGCTTTTTATTAAGAGGAAAGTAAGGTTCTAACAACAGGAAGGCTTTGTCAGAGGCCACGCTGGAGACCATGTTAGCGGGGAGGAGCTGCAGAGGGTCCAACCGGATGGGATGGGCTTCCATCGCTGGTCCACAGGGCAGCATCTCTGTGGGGGCAGATCTGCCAAGGACGAGGGGAGGGCACAGAGCAGTCACTCTAAGGGTACGTTTTCAGTCCTGGGAGCTATTCCTTCTTCTCTAGTTTGGATCTGGAATGTCTCCTAAGTGCCTCATGCATGTGGAAGGTGATCAGATTGTGGGTGTTAATCAAGTGGATGAATCCATTGCTGTTAAGAGGTGGAGCCGGGTAGGAAGGGACAATCCTGGGGACTTAGCCCAGGGGGTATATTCTTACACCCAGCTCCTCTGGGAGGCTCATGGCTCCCTGTGTCACGTGGGGAGGCCCTTCCACCACTGCAGCCCACCAGGAATGAATGTCCTAAGACCTCTGAGCTAAAACAAACTTCTTTTCCTCTTACTCTTGGGTGTCCGTTGATTTGTCTCAGTGATAAGAAAGTGACTAAGCCATCTCGGAATAAGTGAAACATGAGTAAATGACTTCTTTCTTGTACTGGGAATCCCACTTGCCTGGCAGGAGTTTTACCACTGTGTTACACCTCCAGCTCCAAGAGCAATTTTTTAAAAAGGAGATCTCACTGTGTGTCCCAGGCTGGCCTCAAACTCACAATCCTTCTGCCTCAGTCTCTTTAGTCCTAGGATTACAGGTGAGGGCCACCATGTCTGGCTTGGCTTATTATGGCTATCAACCTCAAGTTTTAATGAAATGAATTCTGGTATGGCTCTATTTTGTAGTTAAACTTTCTTTCTTTAAAAAAAAAATGGGTGTTTGGGTAATCTTTCATCTCTCTTTTTAAAAATAGGACTTCCGATTTGAGCTGATAATTACCTGGGCTAGGAGAAACTGCATCTCCTTGTTTGCACACAAGTGTAGCTATAAACCAACCTCCAGCCAGTAGGATGGAAAGGACAGTTCCATTGGTGGTTTTCTCCTTTGTCCTGCTTCCTGCCAATTAAAAGGTGAATATAATGGGGAGAGCTGGGGCAGCCATTTTGTACAAAAATGGAAGATTGCCAGAGAGAAGGAGCCAGGACGATCATTCAGCTGCCTATCCTTGAACATTTATAGAAGGAAATAAACTCTCACATATAAGCCTGCATTACTCTGTGTTTTCTGTCACATTTTCGTACTAGTCATCTCTAGCCAGTGTGACCATTCTTCCCCCAAGTGATTGCTCATCTCTGTTTCTGACATTAAGAAAACCTCTTTCTCTCTCTCAATATATACCTTTATTTCAAGACATCAGAAGTCTTTGTTTGTCTATCTGTTTGTTTTGAGACACAGTCTTGTTTTGTAATCCAGACTGTTCCTGAACTCATTACTTAGCCCAGGCTGACTTCGAACTCGTGGCAATTCTCCTGCCTCAGCCTCCTGCATACTGGGATTGCAGGCACGTGCCATCATGCCCAGCTATCATGTCATGCTGGGGATCGAACCCAGGGTCTAACACTTCCTAGGCAAGCACTGAAATTACTGAGCTATGGTCCAATCCCAAGAAGTCAAAGTTTAGAAATAATGTAAGGCTGACAAGTCCACATACAGTAATAAAATCCTTTTATCTGAGTAGCACGATAAAGCCCCTTCAGACATTTTTGTAGACTTAAAAGACAGTAGCTGTGGAGACACTTCAGGGCACAGGCAAGTGTGTTCACTTATTATGAAAACTCCCAAGTACAATGGCTCGGGCCCTCTTAGCTCAGAGATTCCATGGCCCAACCAAAAGAAGCCTGTTAAAAGACAAGAATATAGCCTATTAAAAGTAATTACTATGTCCTCAGTCAGCACCAAGTCACCTTAGCCAAGAAGTTTAGGTGCTTTTTGGTGGAGCTAGTGCTGTGTTTTGAAGACCTTTGATGAGCTGAATGAGAAATTTTCAGCTTTATCAAAATTTTAAAAGAACAATTTACTCCTTGATTATGCTATAAGTTGAAAATAAAAGAAGACTGGAGTGTCAGGTAATTTTACTGATGGGGCTAAACTCCCAAGTCTCATCCTTCCTGGGACCTCTTGTAAAATAACCACGAATCTAGACATAGCAACAAAAAGCATAAAGTTACCAGCATTTTCCCCGTTGGTTTTGAGTTACTTAAAAAAAATAATTCTATACTAGACAGACATGACGGTACAGGCCTATAATCCCAGCACTCTGGAAAGCTGAAGCAGGAGGATTCCAAGTTCAAGTTGAGTGGGGACAATTTAGCAACTTAGCAAGACTCTGTCTCAAAATAAACAGGAAAAGGCTAGAGATACAGACTGAGTGAAGGTTCTGGATTCAATTCCCAGTATCACAGAAGAAAAAAAGTCCTATACTTCCTGAAGTTCATACAAACATCAACATTCAATTTAACAATGAATTTGGACCTCAGCCCATTCCAAATGAGGAGTAAGTACACTGACCCCCTGCTGCCCTCCCAGGGACAGGCCACTAGCCATGGCCCAATGTGAGCCAAGAGTTTTCCTCTCAAGTATGGCCAAAAAGACGTTTGCTGTTTTCCAAAATGCACCCTGGCAGGAAATACCAAATGAGATTCACCAAAGTAACCTAAGTAGAAAATCAGATGGCGGAGCTTAGAAGGTTCCTAATAGTACGTGCATTCACTACGCCCTCAATGTCATCTGGAGAAACAGGACATCATCGCCTCTTATTGACACA
Source organism: Ctenodactylus gundi (assembly GCA_004027205.1). Lineage (NCBI taxonomy): Eukaryota > Metazoa > Chordata > Mammalia > Rodentia > Ctenodactylidae > Ctenodactylus > Ctenodactylus gundi. The sequence continues at coordinate 578,416 of PVKB01000640.1, read as the reverse complement.
CTCTCCAGCACCTGAAATGCCTTCTGTCTAAGTGGGTAAGAAGCTGTTTCGGGTCTGCTGATATCAACTCAGACAAGTGTTTTGTTTTTTTAATTCTTCTCTGGAGCTCTGACAAGCTCCCCTTTAGGTCAGAAGACCTTTCAGCCCAAACCTTAAGCTCACATGGACTTTGCCTGACCACAGCGTGCTTAAAACCAAAGAACTGAGGGTTTGAAGCCCCCAGAAAAAAATAGCAACAGTGGCCCAAGGGTGAGACACAGGCCTGGGAAGAAAGGTTCAGGGATCCCAGGTTGGCTTGAGTGGGAGGAAATGATAAAGCAAACCTTGCTAGAAACCCTCAGGTTACAGAGGCTCCTGAAAGGACAAGGGTCCTGTCCCTTCTCCATTATGAAAAAAAAAAAAAAAACCCATACAATAGAGGGTTTGGAGCAAACTGTCTTCACTCTTCTCCACGCTTCTTCTGAGAGATGAAGATGGGGATAAAGGTACAGCGTCAGAGCCAGTGGAATCATTGTGAAGGGACAGGTACAGAGAAAGGACACATCTTTTAAAGGAGAGAGGTTATTCATTCCCTACCCAAGACGATCCCACCCCATAATTCCCGAGAGCTCCAGAAGCAGGGTGGAGCCTGGGGAATGTTACAGTTTGGGTCTGGGTTGTCTCCCAAAAGCCTGTGTTTGGAAGGTGATTCAAGCACGTTGGTTAATCCACTGATTTTTTTCAGGCTGTTCAGAGGCGAGGCCTTGTTGGGAGCAGCCATCACTGGCTCTTGACTGGAAGGGGCAGATCCCTGGGCATGCCCCGGAAGGATGTACGCTAGCTCCACCCCTCTTCTCTATTTCCTGCCTGGCCATGTAGCGAACAGCTTGTCTATGGCCTGGCTTTCCACTGCGGGTTTCCACCATTTCATGCCACTCATGAATGTACACAGACCTCTTGAAATGATGAGGTACAATAAAACTTTCCTTTCTTCTGAGTGTCCAGTAGTGGGTCTCAGCGACAAGAAAGTAACTGAGGCAGGAATCTCTGAACTCCAGAAACAGAAAACCAGTTCACCCGCCAGCCCAACATGACGCATCAAACGCCATCAGAATGGGTGCCTTCTTGAAGGGACCTGTGTGTCATCTCTAGAAACAAGAGGAGGCTGTGTTGAATGGGCACCAGGCATTCATGGTGGGTGAAATCTCAGTTCTGCCAGAGCCCGCGGCATCCTACTCCTGCTGTCTGGCACCAGCGACAATCATCCCTATAGTCAGGCAGCCCTGGCATGGAAGCATCTATTTTAACGGAAACAAAATACTGCTTAGCAAATTCAAATACTGTGTTAAAGGAAAGTCATTCCATGTATTCCCATAGTTTTCTGAAATGGCCCCTTGGAAAACTTGGTAAAAGATCTATAAACCCCAAGAGGCCGGGGGCAGTTTCTGGGTCCTCTAAACAGTAGCTTCTGTCCCCTGGATTCCTGTCGTAAATACCGTTCAAGCTCTGGGTGCACACCAGCCACTGATACATCGTTATGGCTGACGCTATTACAAATGCGTAAAAGCAAGGGAATTTTAAGTTATGATTCCCATCGCCGCAGTAATTTGACCACATCGCGCAATCTGTTTGTACCACGTACTACCGAACGTCGTGTTAACTTTTATGGTCTCCATTACATATGTGTGATGTGAAAAGGTTACGGTGGGAGAGGGAGTCATAATTCTGAATTTTCTGATAGTTATGACTTTAAAGTGAGTTTATAATAGCTACTCTTTTTCATTTGGTTTTTCTTGCTCTGGTGGAGTCTGTTTCTCATTGACTCTTAGACTCTCAGAACTATTTTGATGGACTCTTCATTTCTGTATAGAGATTGATTATTTATTACAGCTTAAACATTCGAAGGACCTCTTACGGGAAATGCAAACTGGTGCACGAGAGGCGGAGGTGACTAGATACTACCACTGTTCTCTACTTCTCCTTCTGATCAAGGAGTTACAACACGCAAAAGAATCACAGCATGCAGTAGGATCGTGGTCAACACTGAAGATAAGAAGACAGTGATGATGTTTATGATTTGTGGTCTTGGGCATTGAACACAGGCAGCACTGAGCTACAGCCTCAACTTTTTTTTTTGTTTTTTATCTTGAGGCAGTCTTGCCCAGGCTGGCACCAAACTTGCAATTTTAGCTACCTCGGCCTCGCCAGTAGCTAGGATCATTGGGGGTGCACCATCACATCCAGTAAACGTCATTATTGACAAGTCCTCGACTCCATGGAGGGTGGAAAATGGAATGGAATTAGAAAGCACTAACCCTCTACTGCCTAGCAATGTGCCAAAGAGTTTACGAACCTTATATTTTATGCCACTGTCCCACACTCCAGGTGTGTACCCAGACACGTGGCTGTGAGGATGTATTCCAAGATCTCCCTTCGATTTCAATTTCTAAGACTCACAGCCTGTTCCACCATCCTAAGCAGAATTTGAGCTAGGCTTTGAAGAATATATGGCTTTATTTTTAAAACCCTTTCAAAGCAAAAATTTTGGTACTAAAAATTTTGGAAACACAGAAATATGAGGAATAAAAACACACACGAACATATTAACCAGAAACCATCATTCTGAATGCTATCTTTCTTTCAGGATTCTTTTTTTATGAGCAAGAGTTGTTTAGTTTCTCTCTGCTTATCATTTATTGTATGCGTCTTCTTCTTTCACACAAAGGTATTCACGACTTTCCTTTTTCCTTTACTGTGAACTGTTAGGGTGGGAAGGGTTATACATGTAAGGGGAAGGGAGGGTACAGTTATGTGAGGTGTCAGGCATTAGAAGGACACAGTCCTGGGTGGCCTGGGCAAGCTGTGGAGCTTGACTGTGGGGTCTGACAGCCAGATAGGCTTGAACATGGAGCCCCTGGAAACCTGGGATAGGAATTAGGATTTTGTTCTATAGGCCACATAAACACACACAATCCAGAAAAAATAACTGGCAACTGGGCTGGAATCATAGCTCAATGGTTAAATGCTTGCCTAGCATGTGCAAGGCCCTGGGTTTGATTCCCTAGCACCAAATGAAAATTAGCCAAGAGTATGGTGAAGGCCTGTAATCCTGGCATTCGAGATGCTAAGGCAGGAGGGTTGTCATGAGTTTGAGTCTGACCTGGGCTACATAGTGAGTTCAGGACCAGCCTGGACTATAGAGTGAGACTTTGTCTAAAACACAAACAAAGAAGCAAACAAACACATGTGACGGGAAATGCATATCAAAGGCCACTGAATGGAGAAATGCTGACTCCTCTTGCTGGGGGAGTGAGGGAACTGCAGCTGCACCTTAGCCCTGCTGCACAGTGGGTGCCAGAGGACTACTAGGGTCCTTATAACATTCAAGAGGAAAGATGAAGGACTTCAGGCGTAGGCAAGTGAGGAGAGTGGGAGTAGATCAGTGAAACAGATCTTTTCCACAAAGCCGAGCAAGTATTGCCACCCCAGCCTTCAAAAACAAGAGACCAGCAAAAGCTCTGGATTATAAAGAATAATAAAAAAAGCCAGGCCTGGTGCTAGAGGCCTGCAATCCCAGTGATCTGGGAGGCTGATGCAGGAGGATCACAAATTCAAGCCTAGGCTTGACAACTTAGAAACTTACTGAGACCCTGTCTCAAAATCAAAAATGAACTGCCTGGGAATGTAGCTCAGTGTGAGGGTCCCAGTTCAATCAGTAGTATCACCAAAAATGGAGAGAGAGAGAGAGAGAGAGAGAGAGAGAGAGAGAGAGAGAGAGAGGTAAAACAACTGTTTTTGGTTTTTAAGTTCTCTTTTAAGTTTAAGAGAAACTTACATTACTATCCTAAGACAAATTTGCAATATATCTCACTAAATTCTTACCCAACTCTAACCCATTGGGTTGCATCTTCTGTGCTTCTTTTTACCTGAAGCTGGGGACCCAGTGGCAGGTGACCCTGGCACTGAGTCTGGACTTCACCGATGACTGGTGTGAGACTGCACGGACTATTGGCTGGAAGAGAGAGCGCCCACAAGCCTCACAAACTCTTAGAAAGGTCACATCGCCGGTGACGACTACATTGTGTCTCTTCATTCCTCTGTCTCTTCTTCTGTCGCCCCAGAATCCCTTGAAAGAGGAGCAGGCACCACATGATGTCACTGCACTCTACCTTGCATGACAGCAAACAGCAAGGGCTTAATAAATGGTGCATGGTACACTGCGAATGTTCATGTGTGCATAACCATATCCACAACACTTATGTACACATGCATGTATGTGCATTCACCTATATGTAGACAGCAGGCATCTAGGCGCCACTCTGCCGGGCCGTACACCCCCACTCCTTACTCCTTCCCGTGTGGTCAGCCTAAGAAAGGGACCTCGATCGCTTGTCAGTGCCTCATCCTCTAAACAGGTGGCCCCACTTCATGAAAGCACTTCTGACAGAAATTCCCTTCGTGCTAGATCTTTCTACAAGGTGGCCAATTCTAAATGTAAATAGGCAGTCTATTATTTAATGTGTCCTTCACGTACACTTTTGTGAAGTGAATAATCATTTCTAGAAATTAAATCAACTTTATATGCACCTGTTTTTAAGTGCAAGTGGGATGTATCAGGTCTGCTAACAAGTGGGGCCCACCTACCCCCTCACTTCCACTTCCAACTGCTCGGCCTCCCTGGCCGGTAGAGTTGGGGTGCCCCTTGTTCCACTAGGCAGAACAGGGGTGGCTGGGGGATCTCAGAGCGGGAGAGACACAGGGTGAGTTCTTCTGAGTCCTCCACCACTGGGGTTCATAAGATACAGAAGAAAAATAGGTGTATTATTTTGATCCTGTGTAATGCTGATATTTTAAGAAATTATGCAAACGAGCCAGTGCCTGCTCCACTACACTAGTCTCCATCACTTAAACGTGAAAGAAGGATCTTCACGCACTGGTGACGAGCATGAGGACAGCCACCTGGGAGGGAGCTGAGGGATGAGCGGGCTGGCTTTGCTTCGCCGGCAGGGTCTTTGGCTTGAGACTGCGAGGTTTGCTTTCTCTCCTAAGAGCAGACTTGCCATGGAGCCGAGATTGCCTTTCCAGGACCTTCTAACTACTTCTGACATGGTCCCCACGGCGGGCGATGCAGGCAAAAGGTCTGGGTGATGTGTTCATTTGCTAGGGGCTGCCACACCCAGCGTCCCAGGCTGCCTGACTCAAGCAACAGTCCGAGACTGAGGTACCTGCCAGGTCGTTTCTTCCGGGACCTCTCTCCTTGGCTTATCCACGGTCCCTTCTCAGGGTTTTCTCGTTATGTGTCCCTGTCCAGCCTCTGTCTTGGTTTCTTTTCTCTGTCCAACTCCTTTTCTTCTAAGGACACCAGATTGGGTCAGAACTCACCCCCATGGGCAGGTTGGATCAGTTGGGTCAGAACTCACCCCCATGGGCAGGTTGGATCAGATGAGACATCAGAACTCACCCTTATGGCTCCGTGTAACAGTCAACCCTTTTCCGTCTCTGTGTGCAAAGATCGGCACATTTGGAGGTTCTGGCGTTAGGATAGGAGTCAGCGCGGGGCACAATTCCACACGCACGAAGAGAACCCAGCGTCCTAGTGGAGCCCACAGGTCGGAGGTGGGAACGCGATCTCCGGACTCCCCGCCCTCCTCCACGATGACCCCCCGGCCGGGGGAGGCCGCGCTGTGCCCAGCACGCACACGCCGGCAGGGAGGGGAGCCTCGGGCCTGTCTCCAAGATACCCCGCGTCGGTCCCGAGGCCCGTGTAATTCATTCTCCACGCCGAAGCCGTTCCGGGTGTGGATCCCCACCGCCCGCCCCACCTTCCCGTCCCCTGTCCTAGGAGGGCACAGTCAGAGGCCGGTCCGTGCTGACAGGCGATTATGCGGATTCGTGAATTCGTAATTTAGAATAAACCCGTCAAAACATTTGCGCCTACTCTCCACCGCATCGCGCCCCTGTGGAAACGTTAGGGCACACAGCGGAGGAGACAGCACGGTAGACAAAGGTTTTTCCCACAGCCTGCGGCCCCTTGTACATGCGAACCCCACTGAGGCCTCCGGGCCGGGCCGGGGCTGCGGGGGATGGGGGGGTGGGGGGGGGGTGGAGGGGTCCGGCCGGCACCCCCTCTCCGCCCAGCTGCCTGTTGCTATGGTGATTTGGTTACGGAAGGGCCACGCAGGGTACCTAACCTGAGCGCCTTTTTTTTTTTTTAACCAAACCACATGCTTATTAAAAGAAAGGAGAAAGTTTCCACTCAACTGTCCGGGCTGATTACGTTTGGAAAGCTAATAACGTGTTGACTCAAACAACTCGCACTGAGCCGAACCCCGGCGGGGCCCCCAGTTCACCGGGGAAATGCCTCCGACGAAAGCCTGGCATCTTAACCCTGTTTAACATTTTAATTAAGAAGGGAAAATCGGTGTCCTTTGCTTTTCCTGCGGTCGCCGGGAGCGGCAGGGGACCCGCCTGAGAATTCCCCCGGGAGGAAGGGCGGAAAGAAACAGGGACGGGCCAGCGCCCGCACCCGGGACCGAGCGCGGCCCCCGCGGCCCCGTGGCCCTCTGCTCCCGTGGTCCCGCTCCCGCGGCCCGGCCCCGGCCTAAGTCTGCTTCCTGGGAACTCCCCGGCCCCGCGGGCCCAGGGGCAAGCGACACACCCCGTCACCCCCTCTGTCTCGGGACCGGAGGGAGGGAGAACTACGGGACTATGTGTTAATTGCGTTAGGGCGCTTTCTCTAAGGAAACAGTGGCTTTCTCCATAGCAACCGTGATTAGCCCGTGCAGAATGGCGGGTCCTCCAGGCCCGTCTGTCTGCCAAGTGACTGCCACTTTGGGGAACAATTCAGCCCGGATCGAAGTGTATTGTGCGCATTTCGCCTAAGCTGACTGCTCAGGTCACACTTCCCAAAGCCTCTTTCTCTCCCTCTGAGCGCTGATTCGGGTGCGGGGGGGGGGGGGGGGGGGGGGGGGGGGGGGGG